>JAYMSP010002475.1:0-24083 GCA_036897095.1 Plantago elongata
TAGGCAGGGAGGGCGGTGTAGGCGGCGGAAGGGGGGAGGGGGAGGGGGAGGCAGCGATGACGAGGGTGGATTCGTGGTGTGATAGGGCGGCGGAGGTGGCCGATGGCGATGGTGCCTGCGGTGGTGGTGGAATGCGGTAAGTGGTGGTGGAAAAAGTGAGACGAAGAAGATGATGCAGAGGAGTGAATGGTGAATTGGCTAAGGCCATATTTGAATTGCCATACAAATGAATAGTGAATTAAGCTGGTCAGCGCAAAAACGAATTTATGAACCTGGATGTAATTGTTGATCTGAGTTGACCCATCTGCAATATGGGCATCCTGCAGGGGTCCCCTGCAGGGGTGTATGTAATTATCCCAAAAGTTTATAATTGTGTTAAGATAAGATATACAACTGAAAATGTATCCAAGAGTACTAATAAATTATACTCTTGCATTTTATTATCTATTTATTAAATAAACAAAAAATACTTTTTTTAAGGGTTGCGGTCTAATGGGATATTTGAAATTATGTGATTTAGGGATCGGGATAGTTCCAGTCTCATGTTAAATAAAGTCAAAATATTTTGATATTGGAACTTTAAAATTCGGGCGGAATTTCGAGATCCCAAATTTCAATTGGGATGTAAAATCAATCTCAATCCCCTCCCAAAAATATTGAATTTTGAAAATCGTCCTATTTGGGATCGAGGATTTCAGGATTCACTATCGAGTTGGAATTTTCTCAATATCCCATACCAAACCCTGACCTGTCACATTTTTCGTATTTTATCATTATTTTAACTTTTAACCTAAAACTACACGTTACCGGCCTAATGTAAAAAGTTTTCCGGAACTATGCATATATTTGCTCTATTTTAATTTTAGTGTAGATGGCCATTATAGGTAGTTTTATATAGAGGGAGGCTATTCATGTTAGTTCCTTAAGTATAATTCGTTCATCGAACAGACAATTCCGTTTTATACCAACAACGAAGGTGATTTGAAGGTTTTTGTTCCAATTTATCGTGTATTTTGACCTGGGTTTTAATTGTAGCTAAGTCGTAAATGTTATTATATAATTCACAGTTTCTAATTCCACCTAATTCTAAGCATGAAAGATTAATATTGAACATGTTTCAAGGAAATACGAGGCAATGAATATATAAATGTGAAATTTAATAAATATCAAACAGTTTATTAAAATTTTCAAGATTTTCCAATCTTTGGTACCAGTCCTTCAAGTATAGGATAACTGAGAACAAGAACATAGAATAACAGAAGACCCTGTCCAAACATCTCTTGAAAGTTATCCCCGCTAATGAGTTGTTTCAGTCCTCCAATGAAACATCCCAAGTTAAAAATTACTAGCATTGTCAAAGGTATCATGAACATCTTTGCGGATCCATGGAAATCAGATTTCCCCTTCTCTTGTTTTTCGAGCTTTGCACGATCAACGTCTGCCTTGTTTCTCTGTCGAAAACTTACTTTTGCATACTTGATCATGACATCAACACAACCAAATAGGCAGGCTGTCAAAGATTTAATCATCCAAATCCTCTGTTCATTCCACATTGTCCTGATTGAACCTCCGCTTGAGACAACTTCGTATAGATGTTGGCCTAAGGATGAAAGAAACAAGGTTGCAAATACAAGGAACCATGGGCTTGAAACCTTAGGATAGATAGGGATTTCATAAAGGAAGCATAACTGAGGAACTATGCCATATAATAAGCAAGAGATGGAGAACAAATGTGTAAATGTGAAGTAGCCATAGCACATGCTTTGAAGCAATGGCATCCGGGATGATATTCCGTAAGTGAGGGGGCTGAAATTTGACAGCCCCAGTTGTACCAAGCTTGAAGACCATTTCATGAGCTGTACTAAGGCATCTTTCATGTCAATCGTGGTGCATCCAAGGAAACATGGCCTTTCCGGGTAAAGATACACAGATTTCCATCCCTTACAGTGCAACATATATCCAGTGAAAGTACTCTCCAGCAAACACTCATACGAGTAACCAATCTGTCAATCAGGAGCAATGAAAAATATGTCAAAACGTTTAACATTTGTGAACTGTGTAGCACTATTCGACAACTATTTTAGGATATACTGCATACTTGTTTTCCCCAGTTTGTATTTTGTTCAAATGTGCAAGTGGCTAGCTTCATTGCTTCTTCTGTAGTTGCTGCATATGATTGACTTTCCTTCTCATAATTATTCGCAAGCCCTCCATGATGTTCCATTATGGAGTTGATCAGCTTGCTAGAGAGGCCAAAATTCTTTTCTGGTTCAGCAAGATACTCACCTGCTCAATTCAATGTAAATCCTCTCAAACGTTCATCTTGAATTCATTGCAATCGAATATGTATTTGAAGGGGAGAGGAGCCTACCTTGATCGTTAGGTTGACAGTACAACGCTTTCTTGTTCAAGTAGTACCCGGTGCCAGAGCAAACTGTTCCATTTATGCCATCCATACCTTGATACTTGGTCTGGTAACATAACAAAAGTACAATAACTATTAAAAATGTGCCATCATCCTCTTAATATGATTGTCTAACAAGTTACGTGAGATACTTTAACACGTCCACACATGTATGCGCTAACTTGTAAATATGTACCTGATAGGCAGATCTTGCTTGAGCATCGTAAATGTCATTTTTATTGGCATTACAGAAGATTTGAGGGAACTGTACAAACGAAAGGGAGCTGGATAACTTCGGATCCAGATGAAAGCACATTGCTTGTTTTGCAGAGGTGGGATCATTGCAGTACATGTCATAATCCAACACTAATACGTATGGAGCATTGGTCATTACCCCTGAAACTCGGAGAAGAGCATTAAGGGCTCCGGCTTTGGACATGTGAGGGTATGATGGTCTGTTCTCTCGAGATACATAAACAAGGAGAGGCAACCTGTGTTCACCATCACCTTCTTCATTACTCTTAGTAGGAGTACTAGTATCATTTATGACCTGCACAAGAAACATAAGAACTAAATCTACAAGTAATAGTCTAATTAATACTAAAGTATTGATTGGAATTGGTTCAATTAATTGTTTACCTCAGCATATGGAGGTCTATCATTGTTAACAGAATCATCCATTTCAGCAGCTTTCTCTACAGTTCTCTTAAAAGCTTCATATTTTGACTGTAGTATTTGTTCTTGAACTTTAAATTGGGCATGGCGCTCCAACGTGTCTCTTTCGCTGTCACCAAACGATGAGAAGAAAGCTTCTGGGCACCGAGTCTGCACCCCAAACTTCCTACAGAACGGAATCCAACACCTTGCGAAAGCACCAACTTCCTTCATCGCTCCCAATGTGAGTGATGAACCACCATCATCTGACAAGTACACGGCAAGTTTTTCAGGCGGGTAATCTAGCGCCATGGCCGATAACACTGTGTTCATCACCTCCACCACCGGCTCCTTCCCAGGATCTGTCGTGCAAATGAACACATCCACACCTGGAAGCTCCGAATCTCCTGGTAGATTCTCTTGAGCCACAGTTCGCACCACAGGGCGCCATCTGAAACCTATTATAAGCATAATAAAAATAGAAAAGTATACAATTTAATGAAAAGTCTACAGAAATAATTTTTTTCCTTAACGTTTATCAAGTAGAAAGATAATGGTTGAACTCATGAAATCTTTTCTTCTCTTTTAATTAAATCGATAACAACTTGTAATATATTGAGAGTGATATAATTTATATTAAGAAAGATTGACAAAATCAACAAACAAGATTGTTAGTTGTGTCTCTGGATTTAACTCGACCCTCTATATTATCGTAAGTGTACCTTGGGTGAGAGCCCATATAAAGGTGAAAAGTATCTCTGAGAAGGTGATGAGTCCCCACGAGAGGAAAGGGACAGTACCACGCGCGAGGTTGGAAATTCTATAATACAGTAAAGCTGAAATGAGTGCAGAATGAGAGAGTATGTGTAGGCGGCTCAGGGTGGCGCGTGGCTGCTGGACAGTGCAGGTGTTTAGAAATGGGATTTTAGATGTTTGGAGGCCGTAGCCTGAGTGAAGAGATGCCATAAGTTTTTGTAGAAATTATAATGGGTGGATCATGGATGTGGCCTCTTTTGGTACATGATAACCAACTATATAAGAAAATTTTATGCCAGGAAACAAAAATGGGAACAATTTGGATACAGAGGTTGGATAAATGATGGTTACTATGGCTTAGCAATTTACGTTTGTAAGAACCGATGGTGACAAATTACAATGGTACTAGTTCATTACTTAACGTATTGCTAGTTCATTACTTGAACGTATTGCGATCTGCCCTATGTTTAGTGCCTTATCCCACCTATTATATTAGTTTAGCTCATTACAGAAGAGAACTATATAATGGAAAATTGTCATTTGTAATCACCCATTCTGAATGTTTTAGTATAAATTATAGCTTGTTCATAAACAGTGAACGCCTAAAACAAATTGAATTCAATCGCGAGCGTTGCAAATACTACTCCTCACTTAACTTACAATTGAGATCATGAACCTGCCATACAACTCTCCTTTGTAAATACATATTGAATGTCCAATGTTGCTTTGAATTTGGAAGCTAGCTCGTGCTGTTTTTCGAAGGCATAGCAGTTCAATCTAATATATAATTTGGTGCAACAGCTAACACCCGATCATTTCTTGATGGTTTAGCATTTTCACCGTCCTCTGCTCGTCTACCATCATCTATCACTATCAAACAGCCTTCTCTCCGTATCAAGCTCTGAGCCAAAACCAAAAAAAACTAGCAATGTAAGCAGAGGATCCTAAAGAAAAGGTTCATAAACTAGCTAGTCAAACAAATCTACTAGGAAAAACTTATACCTCGATAATGGCCTTTAATTTTGTCACCTCAGATGCTGCCTCTTCCATGGTGATTGGGTTCTTTTCATGCTGCTGAGCAACGTACCACTGAATGAGGTCTCTCTGTCGCATGCCAGACAACCCTGGTCCAATAAAAGCACATGTCATTGCAAAGACTTGACATTCATGAAGATTTGGGAACTTGAAGACAGAACAGATCAAATAAAACTAAAATGAAAACCAAGAATTCTTTGTTAATAGTCTGCTCCTCTATCTTTAAGGTCTGCATATTTGCTAGAGAAGAGATTATACAGGACTTTCACCTTCTTGTGTTAGAGTCTCTTCGTGTTGTCTCAGTCGCATCACAAGGGCACGTGTCACCCTCTGAAAGTATTCATCAGTTATTACCAATTTCTTTCCTTGTCCACTCTCAGGCCCTGCTCCATTTTCTGCACGAAACATTTGCATTCAGGCATATACTCACACTTATACAAAGCTAAATGTTTTTCGTTTCTAAATGAATCACATCTGATATATCACCTCCGTTAGCAAAAGCTGACTGGGGTGCTGCATCAGCTGAATCTGTCTGTCCATCAGCATCTGTACCAGCAAGACCTTCATTATTCTCTTCCTGAAACTCCGATAGATCAATCCCACTTGACTCCACGCTGGAAGGAAATCAGGACAGTCAAATACAATATACATCCACATTGGTGACAAGGTACTGTAAAGATCTTGATATGGAGTATCAGTACTTACTGAATTATTGACGTCTTCAGCAATTTCACGGCAAGACGCACATGGCGAGAGTGCACCTAGACATGTTAGACAGATGAGTTGGTATGGTGCAATAGATTGTTTGGGGAACAGATTATGCACTTATAAATTATAACCAGTGAAGCATACCTGAGTATCTAGATGGCACCGTGCAAGTGCCTCTGATAGTCTAATTAGGGCTTCCAGTTGCCTCACTGTCATACGGTACGCAACTCTACTGCCAGGAGCAGTATCATCCCTTCGAAGCGAGACGTATGATTCCACCAGCAATTGCTTAGCTTCAGGCGTCAGCTGCATAAAATTCTAATTTAGTTGAACATCTCAGTGTTTGGGCAATCAAAGGTGTTTCTGCCAGAAAGTAATGAACCTTCGGTTTCAGAGTTTTTGCGTATGATATGTAACGCTTCAACTGTGCAGTTGTAAATGTAGGATCAAGTGCTTCTTCACGCTTTTGATGAACTCTAACAATGTGATGAGCAATATGGTAATCCGTTTGATCATCCGGGTCATCAATCATGACATATACAAGGTCAAATCTAGAAAGGATAGCTGGCGGAAGTGCGACATTATACTGCAGAAACATGGAGAAGGATTAGTTTGGAAAGTGAAAACACAAGATTAGATAATAAATAGAGGAAGCATCTTGGAGTTTTCAAATGAGGAACAGATCGTGCATTATAAATGATCTTGCAGTTGTTGCTTATTAACCAAGTATGATCAATGTGTCTATTAGTCCACTTTGGAGTTTGGATTGTTGTAGCCACACTCCACATCCTCACCTTTAAGGGCTTAGTCTTATCATAGCGACCACCAGAAGGATTCGCAGCAGCCAAGATTGATGTTCTGGCATTCAGTGTCGCTTGGATACCAGCTTTAGTAATGCTTATCGTTTGCTGTTCCATTGCTTCATGAATGGCCACCTAGACATGATCAGATAGGATAAGTTGCCAACCCAAATTGTGAACTTCAATCATGCAATGTTAGTTTTTGGATGTGCGCTGATGATAATTAACAATTACCTGATCTCTTATATCCATCTTGTCAAACTCATCAATGCAGCAAATGCCATTATCAGCCAACATAAGAGCACCAGCCTGTAACAGTTAGAAAGGATGTCAGAAATGCCATGGTGCCAAGGCACACAAACAAAATCATTAATTATTACCTCAATGCAAAATTCGCCAGTTTCTGGTTCTTTAGCAACTGTTGCTGTTAGCCCAGCAGCAGATGAGGATTTTCCTGATGTGTAGACAGAGCGGGGTACTAGACCTGCTGTATACCTACAAGCTCAATGAACAGCAAAACTTAGCAAGCCAACATACAAGAGATGAAAGAAACTGAAAAGGAAGAATTACATACTTCAGGAATTGGGACTTTGCGCAGCTGGGATCTCCTACTATACAGACGTTAATGTCTCCTCTTAAGTTGATGCCTTCGTGTGTGAATTTATGTACACCACCCATAAGCATGAGTAGAATCGCCCTCTTGATGTCTTGATGTCCGAAGATAGTTGGTGCAATGCTATCAACAAGCTTATTGAAGAAGTCTGGTGTATTCCTCATACTCTGAATTTCATCCACCTCTTCAGTCTGGGTTAAACAATGCATTATAGTGGGGGAAACATCAGCAGAAGTTGGGGAAAACAAATGGATCATAGTCAACCAACACGTAATGATCACAGAAATGTATAAAAAGGACGAGTTTTATGTTTAAAGACTAAATTTGAGATGCACATGATGTCTAGAAAATATATCAACAAGTATGTCTGAAAGATTTTAGATAACTTACATTGAACTCCTGGCTATCTTCTTCTTCATTATCCCTCCGTTTTCTAATATCACTGTCTCTTCTTCCATCACATATCTAAAATGCAGAGAGATAAAAATAACATAAAAATAGGTATCTAGCGTTGATGCCATGCTTCAACAGATGGAATCGACTGGATAAGAAGTACGAACCTGTACTGAGTTCGCTATGAAAGCCAAACGGTAGGACAGGTCCCTAACACCCAATGCACGGAGTCCTTTGACACCTTCTTGACCAGTTGTACCATTTGTGCGCTGAGAACCTTGTCTGCGACACTCAGCTCTCTCCCCCGGAGAGGCCAATGCTAAGATGTCAGGTAAAGCCACCACGGTGCCAACGAATATAACCCTGCAGTGGTAATAAAGAATTGCAGATAATATAAATGACCGATCACTATTGCAAAATGTGCTCATGACATGATAATGCAAAATGTAATCCTTACGTATCGCCAGCCCTAGCTTGTTCGACAATCTCATGTCGCAGAATAACATCAAGTGATCTAGGAATTGAACCAGCCGGAATTTCCTTTGATGTTTCCTGCATCCGGACTCTCTGCCAATCTGTAAACTTGCTCTCTTGTCTTAACAACGCCCACCTAGTCCGGTTTTGGCATGTAGCACTTGGACAGATAATTGGCTGTGGTCGGAGCCAATCAAAACATAAAGTTAACAATAATCCTACAGAAAACGGAGAATGACAATACACTAACCCACAAACGCAATAAGAATCTGGCATAACACGAAAGCAATATATTTGTATGCCGGGACTGTTTCAGAAGTACATTACTACTAATACTACCTAGCATAACAAGAATCTGCATTCTTAGCCGATTTTACTCTTTAGCTGCAGGCATTCCTATTCATTTATTCCATCAGAAAAAATCAAATCAACTACTATCTTCCAAGTTCACATTGTTCCTAATTCAGAAATCGACAGAAACGGCTTATTTAATCTACCCATAGACACTTCATAATCACTATTCCAGGGAAAAATGGCAATTCTGAGGCAAATTACTTGACAAGCAAAACACAAACTTAGAGCAACATTTCATCAAACAGATGGTGCGCAATCGACTCGTATTATTACCTCCGAATACTTAAACTGCTGCTCAACGTTCTTACTCACACTTCCACAATCCAAACACTTAAAACTCCCAAACAGGAGCTCGGGCCGCACCTCGCTCGTCCGCGTAACAACACCACTAACACTAACCAATTTCCCAATCTCAGCCGTAGTCAACTCCCTCAACTTCTTCACAAGCGGCAAATTGTAAAAAGCTAGATTAACATCCTTGTTCGGATCATCATCTGGTGGATAATTAGGCTTCAGATCTGTGACAAATCTCCTGCAAGCGTTCCTCAAAAAAGGCTCAAACCGGAGAAACTCCTCGGAAATGGCCTTCTGCAGAAGGTCGTTGAAGCGCATGACGTGAGTGAAGTCGACGAACATGGTGTTGGACTCGTTGCGGCGCATCGATTCGAGCTCGGCTTCGTAGAAAGGCTCGCCGTCCTGGAATGCCTCCGGTGGTGTGGATCGGAAGGTTTTAAGGAATTCGAGGAAGATTGCCTCCACGCGCTCGCCTTTCTCGTCGGAGCCGTATCCGACATTGTTGTTGTCCATTTTTTAAAACTGGAGTTTGATTCACAGAGAGATGGAGGTGTTTATTGTTAGGATTCAATGGCTTGTAGAAGTGAAACAGATTTGTCTGCAGAATGTGAATGTGAACGAGAAAGTACCTAGGGCTTCTGTTTATGGCGCGAAAATTGTACATTTTCTCCCGCCACTTTTGGGTCCTATCTCCTGCATATTTATATAAAAATTTATCCCGCTTGATCTACCAATTCACACATTAGTGCCCAATATTTGATCTCCATTAATCCCGAACTCAATTTCCGTTTCCTTAAATAAAAAATCTATCTCTTGTTTTATTCACTTTTTCTCATATTTTATTCATACTATTTACTACTTTATTCATTATTTATTTTACTTTATCCACTTTATCTTAAAACTCAATTTGTCATAAACGGAAAGTTATATCGAAACGGAGGAACTATATTTAAAGGAGTAATATTGTCGTTGTTTGTCTCTACAATTCTATGAATCTCCCTTTTTCGTGTGTGCAAGGCATCGTAACTTTTATAGTACTTACCATTTAAAACTTAATTTGAATCGCATTTTAACACGAGTTGAGGAAATCGCTAATAACCTTACCAGTGATTTTTCTTCTAGAACTGATTTGCACAGGAATTTCATGAGTCAGTCCACTTACACGTCATGAATTGTGCGACTTTACGATGAGGTGGAAGGGGTTGCTAGGGAATCGTTAATTTCAAGTAGTTCAAACATCAGCTCTTCGTACCTTTTGAAGTACCAGAATGCTGGTATACCACAAGTCCATAACTCATGCAATGGAAAATTAACAGACTAGATAGATATAGATTTGAAATTAGAAACCGTTGTGTGACAAAAAGTTTATTCTCTCCTATAGATAGTCTTAAAATTTACAAGTGGATAGCTAAATTTTTCAAGAAAACGGTCCAAGTTAACACGTCTACTCTGAGTTATTAGGGTGGGATGAAGCACCAGATTTGTCCACAAACTCCCACTGGAACACTGGAGTATTATTAGTCCGTGATGTCCCCTGTAGTAAAATTTGTTTTAGCAATTTAACCTTGTTCAGTAATCCCTGCAAGTCCAAAACAGCTGCTTCTGTAGAGTCAGACAGCAGCGAGTGCAAGGTTTTTCCTGGTCCTGATTCAAAACTCTTTAGGAGAGAACTGCTACCTTGGTCCTCATTCATAACACTAGCCTGCGACTGCCCAGAACTAGTATTCGACTCGATTGATCTTTTGCGACTGTTGTTATTCCCAGAATCTGAGCGTGTGATCTTCTCTTGTATGCTTGAATTCATCACCTCATCAGATGCTGTCTTCTCTGTTGAGTGTTTGTGCATCTCAGAGCTCTTCTGTTCAGAGCCGGAGGAAGGCTGGAATGAAGGCTGAACTGATGATCCACCAGAGGTCTCAGGTTCTTTAACGGCACTGCCACAATCATCAACTGGCAAATGAAATCATGTATTGTTAATTTCAGCAGTCATTCTGCATAATGGTTGTAGAAACAAGTAGAGCAAGTTTGAGTGCAAGAGAGGAAGGCCGACGTCATTTTAAATGCTTAGTTTTACAAGGTTAGGCATTTTAAGTTTAATATTCTAACAGAAATCTAAATTTACATCTGGTGAGTGGTCTTGGACTATTTTGATCATACCTGGATTAATATGTCCAATAAGCCGGGGACAAAGACGATCAGTGTCACCAACCTGTAAACAATCCGTTTGTTAAGCAGCAGATCAAGAAAATAATCATGCATCACGCATATGGATGTTCATGCAAGCAAAGAGAGTTGATAACGAGGAATTATAGAATCAAATAGACAGCAGAGAAATGGTGTAGGACGAAGTTGTGCGAGATATGTACTAGCTTTTCTAAGTTTTAAAAGCTGGACCAGTTTCTTCTTCACCCTTGAACCACAAACCAATAAAGCACATAAAGGTAAAGCTGGACTATCCGTTTCTTCTCTGTCCGTATGCCTTTATTCTTTAGCTCCTATGGTTTGAACTTTGACGGAATTGAGGGCAAAATTTCTTTCATTTGGTGAGTTGGTGCCACTTGGGAAAATCAGGAATTTCATGAAACAATGAAAAGTTAGAAAACATTTAAAACTTATCCAAATATATCTTCCCAATACTAACACCCAAAATTGGAATGTAACGAACTTTCAGGAAAATAAGTAATGCCAACCAAATGGAAAAAATTTCATCCCCATAAAACATTTCCTTGAAAATTATAATTCCCTCTATTTATTGTTTACGCTCATGTAGTCATGTTCACTCAAATCACTCAAATAAAAAAGAGCCTTAATGCATATGTGAACTGCTATCTTTTATTTTCTTTTTCTTTACATTTTTTTCAATTAAAAGCTCTCTCTCTCTCTCTCTCTCTCTCTCTCAACTCCTAAACTCTCACTCTTATATTTCTTTTTTGGCCAGCTCGTCTTTCAGGTTAAACCTACTTTAAACCCCAAGAACTGTCTAAAAGGCCTATTAAATACTCCGTCGGGTAAAACCCTAATCTCCCGTCTAAGATGCAACATTTCTGTAACAACTAACAAGCTTCCGCTTCGTTTTTTTATCTGTGCAACATCGCTTTCAGATCTTAAGGACAACTAATTAAGTTTTTGGCTGATAAGAACAAAACTCAAACAGTTAATTCAGCGACTAGTTTTCTGAAATATTTAACAACATCGAATGGCCAGTTTCCAGTAAATAATTTAGATACTAAACAATCAGTACCCAAACCCGTCGGCGAAGTCAGCATTGGGGGTGGGTTGGTAAGCAGGGTGCGCAAGTGGTAGTGTAGAAATTAATAATATATTGAAACTTTTAGATTAATCAATTTATTAAAGGTATATACAAATTATGATTTCTTACTTAACAGTGCCACGTGCAAATTTAAACGGTGTAGGTACAGTGTAACAAAAACCTCTTATCCAGTTGTATGGTTCCAGTCTTCTAGTGTCTAGTGATTTCTATAGATCCAACACATTATATGGTAGAAAATTGTTGCAATCTCACATTTTAGTTAATTCAATAATATTTGACATCACAAAATCAATTTACTTCTTTTAGATATACCAAAACAGATGCATAACAATTGAAGCAAACAGATAACTAATAAATTAATCATAAATGTAGCAGAATATATTTATAGGTGTAAAGATTAGAGGTGTAAAGATGGAAAACCTGAGTTGGCAACATCCAGCCGTGCTCTGGATCCCAATTTAAAGATGGGCGTACATCTTTGAGAAGAATTTCATAAGTTTCCCCTTCGCCGAAGGGTGGGGGTTTCAGCACAATCTAAACAAGTTCCAAGAGAAACTATTAGTGCACTTGATAATACAATCATACGTTTTGCATGAACTCTAGTACTGAAAAAAAGTTAATTGCAGTGTATCTATAAATCTTGTCGCATGCACAGAGTACTGCACAGAGGCAGAGCCAAAGTAGCCATAGCTGATAGATTGGAAAAAAGAAAAAAAAAGGCTTGGATAGGAAACAATGAAGTACAGTGGGGATTCCATATCTATAATCTCAAAACAGTTTCATTACCAAGAAGCCACAAAGAATGATTACCTGGGCTTTGTCGTCATCTAATAGCTGTAAAATTGTCCCAGACCACCAACAACTAGTAGTCCACCAGTCTACCAAATCTCCCACCTGCCATGAATTATCAATAACCACTGCCTTTTCTGAAATCCCATCATCACCAGGCATCTCGTTTTGGTTTAAGATATTCGGATAACGTGGGCGGACCATCAATTCTCTCTCTCTTGTTTTTCGCTTTCCCAAACGAAATGGTGGCAACTGATACACCCTTATCCATTTATCTTCTACAAAAAGCAACCAAAAATTCAAAGAAGTGCTCATATTCAATATGATAATTCTCGGAGAAAAATAACAATTATAGTTGATCTGCTGTAAGATATTTGCGTTTAATGATCCACATCCAGAATTCTTAATTTTCGTTTTTATAATTGTTCTCATCTGGTACTACTGAGTCCACTCAAGCATGGAATTAGCAGCATTGCTAGTAAACTCCATGGAAATACTGGTGCTGACACATTGTTCTTGCCTAAATAATATCCGCAGGAACGCCATATGACATAACATATGCATACATAAACACAAAACGAAGAAAAACCTACTATCTTAAGAGAAACATCTAAACTAAGAGGGTAGAGGGGAAGAGGAAATATCAAACCGAACCGCTTATATAGTCCAATGACAATGTAACTTGTACAAATGCTATCACCCTATTATTGGTGACTGTACCCATCATCCAATA
Organism: Plantago elongata; assembly: GCA_036897095.1. Classification (NCBI taxonomy): domain Eukaryota; kingdom Viridiplantae; phylum Streptophyta; class Magnoliopsida; order Lamiales; family Plantaginaceae; genus Plantago; species Plantago elongata. Next base: position 13,279 of record JAYMSP010002475.1, read on the forward strand.
AAATTAAACAAAAAAGTGACTGGAGAGCATTAACTATTACTCCCTCCATTCCATTTAAAACTTTCCATTTTTCCATTTTCGGCGTTACATTTAAAACTTTCCATTTCCTTTTATGGAAACCCACTATCTCAATTATCAATACTTTAATCACTCTCTTACATACTTTATCAATTCGCTTTCTTAGGTTTCACTATACACTTATTACTTCATCTATAAACCATTTTTTTACTAAAACTTAGCGAAAGCTCATACAGGTATAATACATTGCAAATGAAATGACAGCGAATTTTAAAATCATATATGGTCTAAAGCATATCATCTTTACTCTTTAGCGACGAGAAACACAGTTACTCGAAACTAGGTGTTTCGTATGAATCATGTGGCTTATTTTCATCAATTATCATATGCATTTTACACTCAAAATCCTTGTATATTTATTCATCCAAGCACTGAAACTAGAATGGTACTCGCTTAATTCAGGAAGCTGATTTGTCAATTCAAAAGTCGAGTCGATACTTACTTTCACCAGGATAGTCATAATACTCCATTAGATATTCAAGTACTATACCATCTTTTGCCATCTTCATGATCTGACAGTACATACAAGGGAGCACCATTAGCATTATGCAGCTTTGCAAAGTTACTATTCGCAATGAGACTATTATACACATCAACCAAATTATAAAAATAAAATTGAAACGGCAAAGGTGACTTAAACCCACGACCAATTGGTATCGTTGTTAACTAAATTATAAAAATATGAGAGGCAATGATCAATGGCATACCCTGCATCGAAACCACGCACCGCGAAAGCCAGTCTGAAAAGACCTGGCCTCAGCCAAATCTCCGACTTTGAGGCCTAGTTTGAGTTCCGTAGACATCACGTATACAATAACTTAAATATTCTGCGAAAAATAAGGATTACAAAACAGTCAGAGCATAAAAGGAATCGAAATTGTGCCTAGGGTTTTAGCGAGGACAATTCTATAATATTAGTGATAATTACATAATGATGCAAAGGGTTTTACGGAAGAAAAAAATTACGGAGAAGCTGAGAAAACTGCCGTTACTCACTCACCTAAAATTCGATGCAGCAGATTGGAATTTGGAAATCAAAAATCATATATATACTCGGTATAGTATTACTGAGCTAGGCAACATATTTTTGCATTTGTTTAGAAAAGAGAAAGTGGGCTACTTACTCAGCTATGAACAAAGTGGACTAAATTCCGGTCCAGAATGAAATTGGACTAAAATGGATCCATTTGCCATGGAATATGGGAAAATTTATTTCCACGACAATAGATAATTCATTTTTCAAATCGATATATTAATTTTTAATAATGATATATTTTTGTTGAACTAGCAACAGTTCATTTTTAGTGGATAAGTATACCCCTTGACTACTCCATTCTAGTCTCCAATATTGTCAGCTATTATTGTTATATGTTTTCAAATTTATATTTAATTAGTATCATTCATTTATTCATGATGCGAATTTTATTAGGAGATTTAAGCTGCAACCTTTTAAATTTTAAATATTTAATACTCTGCTTTATTTTTCTCTGCGTTCAAAAGACTTTTGCATCAAGTTTCGTTTTACAATTCTGTTTCCACTTATATTTTTAAATGATGTTAGGTTAGTTCTTATTTTTATCTGCTTCTACTGTTTGTGTTCTCCCCCCTTTGTTACATGTGCATATATGTTTTACTGGATGAAATTTTCATGGATAACGATTATGCGTGTTCATAGCTTATATTCATTCCTCGTGCTTTTACTTGTAGGATCTTTGTTTTAGTTTCATATGACTAGTTTTTAGCTTTGCATGTGATTATGATTAACACACTTTATGTAGCTTCAACACATATCTATTTGTGTTAGTGTTTATTGTTTTATTCATTTATGAGGCTGTTATTATTTGATATAGTCATTTACATAACAACTTGTCACCTTGAACTTAACTGACGATTTGTTGGTTTATATGTTCCTTTTCATATAACACATCTTCATGTATGTTTATGTCTGATGTAGCACACCCTATATTTGTGTCATATAATACTTCTTTTGTTGTAATCACTGCACCCATAATTCCTTTTGCAGATTTATATGTTTTAGTTATATATAACATATATTTATATGCGTTACATAGAGGAGGCCTGAATAACCGTCTTATTCATATATTTTTTTTGTAGGAATGGAACATGCTGAACCGGAAGTCAGTGGCCAGTTTATCATGATGTGTAGTTTCAATGGAGAGATATTTCCAATGCACTGTAGTAATGTAAGGGGCTTTCAACAATTGTATAACAAGTGTGTTAATAAGTGGAATCAGCTACAACATGCTAGTTTCAACTTCCATTACTCAGTCAGTGAATATAAAAATTGCGTGATGTCAGATGATGATGATTTCATTTCCATGAAGTGCCTAGCTTCTAATTTTCAAAGAAAAGCATGTTGATGTGGAGGTTATTGACATTGATCCAGCCGAGTCAGACCCTGGTTCTGCTTTGAGAAGTTCATCATCACCTGAAAACAGTTAACGTGGACCTAAAGTATTGAGTGGAAAAAAACAATCGATCAACCAGGGTGGTGTTTCAGAATTTGAGATTTTTCCCAATTACAATGTTTGTCCCCAGGTGAAGAAATTTGCAATGTTGTGTGATGGCTGGGAAACTCATATTGTCGGGGTCAGTCATGTATTTTTAGGTGGAGCAGTTGAGTTCAGGGAGAAGCTGGCAAAGTATGCCTCATACAAAGGCTTCAAATATCTGTTGGACTCGCCAAGCGTGTTGGCTCGCATGTTCGTCAGACCCACCAAGCGCGTTGGCTAGTGTGTCTGTCCGCTAGGAGGTAGGGAGGTCCGACCAGCGTGTGAGGTCGAGATGGACTCATTTGGAGATCATCGATTGGGTTGGGGTCTCGATGGACCAATTTGCTAGTCTTGTTGGAAGAGCGAATTTTGGCCATTACAGAAAGTGTTTCTTACTTTCTTTGATTACTTTACAGCAACATGCGCCATAAAAGTAATGCCACTTTCTTGACTGATGGTGTTTAGGACTCATCATGGGACATATCTCTTGTATACTCGGATTACACAGAAGCTAGTATACATATTTATGCGTTTCATACCACATTGATTTCATCTTATTTGATCAAAATAATTTGATCTAAATTATATTATGTATATGTTCGCGTGGATAAAACCTTATGCTTTTAGGAATGAATATACTTGTCTTGAAACATATGCAAGAAGGAAGGATCTGCGAGGCGATTGAAGAGATTGGCTTTGAAGCCACATTGCTAACAGAAGAGAAGAACAATGATCCATCCATCCAAGCATGTCGAATGCGTATTGAAGGCCTAACTTGCATTTCATGTTCCATACTATTGAATATAGTTTGCTAGCTCTACATGGTGTTCAAAGAGTACTAGTTTCAATAGCTACCGAAAACATTGGTGTGTGTTATGATCCGAAAATCTTGACATACAACCAGATCTTGGAATTAGTTGAAGGCATTGGATTTTCGCCCGTGCTCGTGAGCACAGGGGAAAACATAAGTAGAGTATGTCTCAAAGTTGATGGCCTAACCTCAGAAATTGCATAAAAATGATTGAATACATGAAATCAACTTTCAACCAGAAATCAATGTGTTGTCAATTTCTTATGTAGCAAATTTATCAGGGCCTAGAGCATTAATCAAAGTTGTTGAGTCATCAGGGCGTTACAGAGCTACAATTTTGTCGAACATGGTGGACAGGGATGGCCGTAGAACGGAGGAGATCAAACAGTACCGTAGATCTTTCCTTTGTAGTTTGTTTTTCACAGTCTTTTTAATGTGCATGGTGTTCATGTACCTACCAGGTAGAACCGGATGGATGTTAAAGTAGTGGACATGGTTAAACTTGGAGAGATTTTAAGGTGGATATTGTCTTCGCCGGTTCAGTTCATCATTGGTCGAAGGTTCTACATTGGGTCTTATAGAGCTTTACACCACGGTTCAGCAACTATGGATGTTTTGATTATGCTAGGAACTAATGCTGCCTATTTCTACTCAGTGTACTCACTGTTCAGAGCTGTAACATCTTCTAGGTACAAATCAATGGATTTTTTTTGAAACTAGCTCAATGTTGATCACCTTCATTCTACTTGGGAAGTATCTAGAAGTATTGACCAAAGCGAAGACATCTGAAGCGATAGAAAAGCTTGTCGACTTGGCTCCTCAGACGGCTACCCTATTGACTATAGACGGACAAAGAAACGTGTTAAATGAGGAAGAGATAGATAGCCAACTAATTGAAAAGAATGACGTTCTAAAGATCCTCCCTGGTGCAAAAGTAGCTTGTGATGGAGTTGTGTTATGGGGCCAAAGTCACGTAAATGAGAGCATGCTTGTTGGAGAATGTTAGCCAGTGGCAAAAATGCGAGGAGACACGATGATTGGCGGGACTGTTAGTCGAAATGGTTCCCTACATGTTAAGGCTGAATGTTGGATCAGACAGTACACTTTCTCAAATAGTTAAGACTTGTTGAGTCTGCGCAAATGGCAAAAGCTCCAGCGCAGAAACTTGCTGATCAGATTTCCAAATTCTTCGTTCCACTTGTATGTAGAGCTACTTTATCTAGATCCATTTTAGTTCTTGAGTTGTGATGGTTGCCAACTTGGCCAAGATAAGAAATGGTTGCTTATTTTCCATTTGCAGGTTATACTCCTTTCATTTTCAACTTGGCTTGCCTGTTTTTAGGCCGAAAGACTTCATGGCTATCCAAAATATTTGATCCCGTCTTCCATGGATGAGTTTCAACTCGCGCTACAGTTTGGCATTTCGATCATGGTCATAGCTTGTCCATGTGCACTCGGCTTGGCTACCCTAACAGCCGTTATGGTCGGTTCTGGTGTTGGTGCTTCGCAGGGTGTGCTTATTAAAGATGGCCATGCATTAGAAACCACTCACAAGGTTTGATTCCACTATCAATACTTTGCTTGATGAATAGAATCGAAACTGAATGATATGTGGTATGTGGGAAATTTTCAAAAATAAATGGGGAAGAGAAAGACAGTCTGTGTCCTACGTTGAAAAGGATAGTTGAACTTTAGAAAGTGTGAAGTAATAAGTGAACTAATGTACACCCCTAGCTGGTACATTTACTAGGGTTCGTCATTCGCAGGTATGAAATGGGGATAAATTTCTGCAATAGATACGAACTCTAATTTAGTATTTGAAGCACATACGATCATTCTAATTAATTGTATATCCAGTGCAAAGCTATGATAAATAATTACTTAATAGCTCCAAATAGGAAATAGAGTAGGCACATGGGTTTCCTTGCTTCATCTCGACCGAGAATTTAATCTAATGGTGTGGGTGATGGCTCAATACTCGAAACTGCACTTTATTACTGTTGTCAATTAACTTGTATCTTTCTTCATCCCCATACTCCATTAGTCCATTATTTAAATTCTTATTCATCTTTTCCCTTTTTCTTTGTTCATTCCTTTTCTTCTTCAACCATTAATTTTCTCCGTTCTCTCAATATTTCTCAGTTAGTTAATTTCAAACAAGTAGTAGCAAGAGGACCGAAAACAAAGCGGAGAGTGATGAAATCTGTAGAATCAGAGAGTTTTTCTTCCCAACTTGCAATAACCTTTTCCTAAGCTGAAGTTGAATGATTCCGACGAACTCGGAAATTATCCCAAGAAAGAGATAGAACGTGTAGCTGTTTCTTTTTCCGAGCATCTCGACCCTTTCAGAGAGCACACATACGGATCCATGCTTCACTCCGACGGAATTTCTCCGGTGAATTGTCAGAGGTATTTGTGTTAATGATTTGGGGGCTGATTGGCATGCGAATTAAATGCCCCGATTTAAATGCCTGAATAGTGATCGGAATTGTAGTAGGATTGTTAAAATTGTGTTTGATATAGGGTATTATGTTAAAATTGTGTTTGATATAGAATTGTAATTGGATAGGGTATTATAGGTTTGTTATATATGTAGAGAAAAATGTTGCTACTGTTCAGCCATTTCGATCTTCGGCATTTAAATGTCATAACAAACACAAAATCTCCGATCGAGTAGCATTCAAACGGACATTTGAATGCTACTCCAATCAGCCCCTTGTTCTTTTTAAATATCACACAAGTGTGTCTTTCCTTCTTTTTTCTTGGATAAAGGGAGCTTAGGAAAGAAGATTATGTAAAGGTAGAAGAAATCAGTTTCTTATTCTCAATTGATTCTTCTCCACATTAGTTTATTTTCCCATTAATTCACCGAATTGGTTGATTTTGGCTTCTTAGTTCTTCGAGTTAGGCTGATTTTGGCCCATTAATTCTTATTGAAATTGGTCCCTTTTTTATATTTTGATTATATATACTCATTTAGTTGACTAATTTTAATTATATATGCTCATACTAGTTGGTTGATTTTAAAGTAAATATGTCTATATTAATTATTGGCTGAATTATTTCAAAATATTAATTGTATTGAATAGGATGAAGTAATGCAAATTGCTTTGGAACAATAAAAGAAAACGTCATGCAAATTCTCTACATACATTAAATAAAAAGTAAAAACAGCCAACTGATCTTGCTTTGTGTGAAATGTCCAATTTTGAAAAGTAGAGTGAATGAGAAATTGTGTGAATCGTTTCTCCAAATAAGTCAGAATTACAGTGCACAATAATCAATTAATGGGCACCCACCTGACATAAAGGTACATTTAGCTTGCAGTGGCTCTTTTTTAGGTGCAGGGACCTATTTGTAATTATTTTGTATGAGCTGGAAATAATTCGTACCTGATTCAAGTATGTTAGAGTTATGTTGTGAAAAGTTTCGTACTTATTACCATAAAATGATACATTTCGTACTGGACACTCAAAACAACCTAAAACTTTTAAGGTATACCGTGACTTTTAAAAGTTTTTATTATATATATTAAACTGACTAATCGGCTTCTATATATGAATATAGACTGGGGGCAATGTGGTGGCAACGATAAGAGATGGAATCAATGATGCGCCATCACTCGTGGCTGCAGATGCCGGAATGGCTATCGGTGCAGGAACCGATATAGCTATCGAGGCAGCTGACGTTGTTCTGATGAAGAGCAATTTGGAGGATGTCATTGACCTTTCAAGGAAAACATTTTCCAGGATCCGCCTTTAACTATATCTGGGCATTAGGTTACAATATACTTAGCATCCCCATTGCTGCTGGGGTCCTCTACCCTTGTAGTGGATTCTGGTTACCACCATGGATTGCCGGAGCAGCAATGGCAGCCTCGTTGGTCACTGTTGTTTGCAGCTCTCTTTTACTGAAGAATTACCTGAGGCCTAAAGTCCTGGATAATTTTCAGAGAAGCAATTAAATCTTGACTTATTATTCGGACTAGAGCAAGCTAAATCCTCTCAAATAATTATATGCATTGTTCCTGGAAAAAGTTTATTATGTGATTTAGAGAGGGTACAATATCAGTGTACAAGTCAAATAAAGTTCAGGGACGGATCCACGTACGTGCAAAGGATTGCAAGCACTGCCTCTCAATTTTGAGCATGAAATACCTATTATACCCCTTCTAAAATTTTAATGAATATTGATATATTTAACAATTATGAAAGAAATTGGTGCAGTTTAGTTGATGCATCTATATTACATAAAGTCTTCCCCTACCAATTGATCATAAGTTCGATTCTCAATAGTGCTAGATTTTCCAACCATTTTGTTTATATGTTTTTCTACCATTTACTTGACATTTTTCATTGTTTCTTTATAATTGAGTAACATTTTATTTTATTATTTCTCTCTTTTTTAATGTTCTTTTAGTTTATATTTCACAACCATATTTTATAAATACTTAACTTTATTTCTTTTCAATCTCTTTGTTTCTTTATTTTTTCTATGCAATGGTAAATTCATTTACTTAATATACTTAAAAAAGAATTATTCAATCTAAACAAAGCTATATTATATCTAATTCCTCCCATTTATGAGTACATAATTTAAAAAATTATAGTCTAAACATTGTTCTTTATTATGTAAGTTTTGAAAACGTAATTTTTATTAATGAATTTTTTTAATTAAATTTATAGTAAGAATATTTGCTATCCCTAACATATATTTCTGTGTCCGTCACCAGTAAATCAGTTACATAGACCTTGGAGTATGTGATAATGAGAAAACTATGATTATATAGTATATACAAGCTTTAACAGTTTCTGATTGCAGGTAATGTGATATATAGCTAAGGTTGACGATCGATCTACATATAGACCTTTACATGATAATCATGTACATCTTTTTCTTTTCCTTCTTTTTTATATAAACAGATAATGTTATTCGGCCCCTCAATTCATTGATTTAAACGAAATATTTGGAGATAAATCGAGACTTCCTATATGTTTAACAAAATTACTAATAAGATTGTTGATAACTGACTAGTTAGCTGGTAGTTGATTGTGCAATTGAAAATTTAGTATAAATTAGTTGGTTATTACAAAATTGTTTAGTATACATTAATTAGCTGATAAACAGGCTAGTTGATTTGTTAAAGATAATATTAAAAATAAATTATGTATTTTATTATTTTAATAAATTTTCTGAATGATCTTAACATATCAATTAGCATATCAGTTACATATTAAACGTTCACCTAACAAATTTATTATGAAAATAAGTGCAACTAACTAATAAAGTGAATAATAAATTTATGGTAAACATATACTTGATGATATATTGCATGACATTTGGATATTACACGGACAAACATGCATTTGCATATTTCTGAATGTTGGATTTAAGTTGCCGATCTCTACCCCATTTATTCTTGGAAATCTCTACCCTCCCTACCAATTATTGGTTCGGTCTAAGTGAGACCGTATAGTTTAGACTTTCGTACTCATAGATGAACTTAAAGATGGGAAAAGTTCTTCTATACAATAATTTGGTTGCTCGGTTGAAAATAAGTCAGACTTGAAATTTGCTCCGTTCAAGTTTTAATTCATATAGCTAACTATATATACATAAATTCTCACGAAGAGCTAGCCAATTAATGAATATTGGGGGTCATCAATTGAGCCCAAATGCAACAGTATTAATCCTAGCTAGTTAGTTCGTAATTTAAAAACTTGTTGTCGATCAAAGAAAGCTAACAAAAAGAAAAGAAAAAAGTCAGAATGGAAGAGCGAAACTTCTAAAGCGTTATTAAAGACTTTGAGGAATAATTTATAGGACAATCAACATTCAGAACATTTAATTTGTACAACAATGGCCAACATTATATTATCATACAACACTGGCAATTTGATGTACACATACATCAATCAAGTCTTGTTTCTTCCAAATTCAATTTCAGTGAAACATGACAAATTATTATATATTGCATCCTATCAATATGTGTAGGAACTTTTATTATCAGCCGTGAAGAGGTGCACTTTCGGTGCTTATTGATGGTTCAGTTGGTGGAATAACGTTGTTTGTATGCAGAAATGAGATGGTTGTCACATTTTGCATTTGGTACATGATTACCTAGCTTAGTTGTTATTCTGATACCCACGAGCTGGTGGCATTAGGGGATGAGGTGGGTTGCGGGAATGACCTCGAGCTGGTGGTGTGAGGGGATGAGGTGGGTTACGGGAATGGCCTCGAGATGGTGGTGTGAGGGGATGAGGTGGGTTACGGGAATGGCCTCGAGATGGTGGTGTAAGGGGATGAGGTGGGTTACGAGAATTTCCATGAGATGGTGGTGTTAAGGGATGAGGTGGGTTATGGGACTGGCCAGGAGCTGGTGGAGGTGATAATAAAATCATAGGTGGAGAATAAGGTTGTTGTTGTGGTGGTGGAGGAGGTGATGATAAAATCATAGGTGGGGGATAAGACTGTTGTGGTGGTGGTGGAGGTGATGATAAAACCATAGGTGGAGAATGACGTGGTGGTGGTGATGGAGTTGGATTAGGTGAAGGAGTTGGATTAGGTGAAGGTGTGGGAGAAAGTGTCGGTGGTGTAGGTGAAGCAAGTGGTGATGGTGTGGGGGGTGATAGAGGTGACGGGGTGGGAGGAATCATTGGTGGTGTAGGTGAAGCAATTGGCGATGGTGTGGGAGATGACATAGGTGACGGTGTGGGAGAATTCATTTGTGGTGTAGGTGAATCAATTGGTGATGGTGATGGTGATGATAGAGGGGATGGCGTGGGAGAAATTGTTGGTGTAGGTGAATCAACTGGTGATGGTGTTGGAGATGATAGAGGTGACGGCGTGGGAGAATTCATTTGTGGTGTAGGTGAATCAATTGGTGATGGTGATGGAGATGATAGAGGTGACGGCGTGGGAGAAATTATTGGTGATGGAGATGGTAGAGGTGACGGCGTGGGGGAAATTGTTGGTGTGGGTGAATCAACTGGTGATGGTGATGGTGATGGAGATGATAGAGGTGACGGCGTGGGAGAAATTGTTGGTGTAGGTGAATCAATTGGTGATGGTGTTGGAGATAGAGGTGACGGCGTGGGAGAATTCATTGTTGGTGTAGGTGAATCAACTGGTGATGGTGATGGGGATGATAGAGGTGCCGGCGTGGGAGAAATTGTTGGTGTAGGTGAATCAGTTGGTGATGGTGATGGAGATGATAGAGGTGGCGAGGATGTAGGAGGAGTTGGTGGCGGCGTGGGAGAAATTGTTGGTGTAGGTGAATCAGCTGGTGATGGGGATGGAGATGATAGAGGTGGCGAGGATGGAGGAGGAGTTAGTGGCGGCGTGGGAGAAATTGTTGGTGTAGGTGAATCAACTGGTGATGGTGATGGAGATGATAGAGGTGG
>JAYMSP010002476.1:0-24081 GCA_036897095.1 Plantago elongata
ATTAATTGTATTTTTATGGGAGTATACTAGGTAGTTCAAATTTGAGTAATTGTATGTTTATGTTAATTAGTATTCATATCAATTAGTAGCTTTGAGACCGTTTGGTGATTATATGTATAAAATATTTTGTATTTAAAATTTGTAGAACGATTTAGGGAGAATTATACGTAATAAATTGGATTGCAGTTGAAATTTAGTAGGACCTAATAAACTTAGACGTGTTAGGTTAAAAATGAGTACCGATCGGGAATGGAAGTACCGTCGTAAAGTAAATGGGAGAGTTCGATGGAGTTTTGTGAAAGGGGTAGAAGCTTTTGTTGAATTTGCAATGTCACATCCGACATGTGTAAATGGCGGGTTAATAATGTGCCCTTGCTCATTGGAACATGCGGCAACAAACAATTTTTTAATCCTCCAACCGTAGTTGATCACTTGAAATAGAATGAGTTCATGGATGATTATGAAGTATGTGATCATCATGGCGAGGAACCAAGATATTCCCCACAATATTTACAGTGGAGGGAGAGGCGGGGGTTGGGGTATCCAATTGAAGTCTTATGGCTTGATATGTTGTATGGAAGCAGTATGGATTGGAGCGATACAACTGACTTAGGAACAAAATCAATAATTAGGAGAAGTTTAATATCTAGTTTGATTATTAAATCTTAGATGATTTTGATTTGGATATGTACTAGCTAGGATTGTATAAATTTAAGGATTAACTAATTATAACGTGAAATACATTTAATAGAGTGTTGGTGATAATTTAATACGTAAGTTAATTAATTAATAAATGTTCTACTACTAATAAATGAACACGCCGGTTGATATAGTATTCATCAATTATGAATCCCGATCGAGAATGGATGTAACAACAAATTGTTAAAGGGAGAGTTGAGGCAAGTTTCGTGGAAGGGGTTGAAGCTTTCATTGCTTCTGCAATGTCACATCCGAATTGTTTGAGTGGAGGGATGATGATGTGCCCTTCTAACCAAAATAAATGTCAAAATAGAAAATGATTACCTCTTGCAATGGTGATGGACCATTTGAAACATAAGGGGTTCGTACTTGAGTATTTTGTATGGACTTCACATGGTGAGACACATGTACCGTTCTTGGACTCTAAGAGCTTGTTGAAACGTAAAAGAATTAAGGAAAATCTTAAGGGAAGTACTACTAGTACTATGTCCAATGCTAATTCTGCCCGTGATCGAGTTGAGCAAATGGTGTATGATGCTGCTGGTCATGAGTTTAATATGGATGATACTACGGAGCCTGGAACTGAGGTGGATGTGCAAGAGCCACCAAATCCGGATGATCAAAAGTTCTTTAACATGTTGGAGGCAGCAACGAAGCTTGTATATCCGGGGTGTCCACTCACAGAGTTGTCTTTGTTGGCTCGACTAATGGCTTGTAAGAGTGATAGTCATCATTCTGAAGCGAGCTTTGATCAGTGGGTACAACTAATGAAGGAACTAACACCTTACCCAAATCTAGTTCCCAGTAACTTTTATCAGGCGAAGAAGAAGATGCGGGGAATGGGGTTGCCTATGAAAACCATAGGTTGTTATCCAGAAATGTGTATGATCTACTGGGGCGAGGATGAAAATCTACTGGAATGCAAGTTTTGTGGCAAGTCCCGCTACAAGCTTTATAAGGAGTTTTCCTCAAACAAACTCCAAAAGAAAATTCTTCGCCATAAGAAAATGTGGTACTTCTCTCTAGCACCTCGTCTGAAGAGGTTGTACGCTTCAAATGCTTGCTGATAAAATGCGATGGCACAAGGAGAGAGTTAGGGAGACGGATGATGCTGGTATAATGGAGCACCCATCAGACTCGCCAGCATGGAAGGGTTTCGATAAAACATTTCCAGAATTTGCAACTGAGCCTAGAAATGTACGTCTAGGGCTTTGCACGGATGGGTTTAATCCGTTTGGAAGAGATACTCTTGTTGGCCAGTGATGTTGACACCGTACAACCTGCCTCCAGGCGAGTGTATGAAGGAACCGTTCATGTTCCTTACTGCTTTGGTACTTGGGCCGAAGGATCCAGGACAAAAGCCTGATGTATTTTTACAGCCCCTAATCAAGGAGCTGATTGAATTGTGGGAAGATGGTATTCCAGCATATGATGTCTGAACGAAGAAGAACTTTATCTTGAGAGCATCATTGATGTGAACAGTTAGTGATTTTCCCGCATATTTTATGTTATCTGGAAGGAAAACTTCGGGTTTCAAAGCTTGTCCACATTGTTTGGAGGACACTGATGCATTTAGATTGAGCGAGAGCGGGATGGAAAGCTGGTTTGACTGTCATCGTAGGTTTCTACCAACGAACCATCCGTTCAGAAAGAACAAGACTCAATTCTTGAAAGGTAAAGCTGTGACTAAAGGCCCCCCAAAATAATTTAATGGTGCACAAATACTAGCAAAGATTGAAGAACTAGGTTTAATGAAGGTAATTGAACTGGGTTGGGAGAAGCATAACAGGAGAATTGAAACAAATTTGGATGGAAGAAAAGATGCATCTTTTGGGACTTGTCTTATTGGAGCAGTCTTGTAATACGTCACAATCTAGATTTCATGCATATTGAGAAGAACGTTTTCGAGAACTGCTTCAACACGATTTGCAACATCTCCAGGAAAACAAAGGATCACGTTAAATCTCGAACGAAGTTGAACACATGGTGTAAGAGGCCAGAGTTGGCGAATAAGAATGAGAAGGGGAAGTGGCCCAATGTATGCTTCACAATAGACAGTCAAGCTAGGAACAAAATGTTCGATTGGGTGAAAGGATTGAAGTTTCTCGACAATTATGTATCGAACTTGGGAGAGTTTGTAGATTTGAAGAAGACAAAGATGTTTGGGATGAGAGTCATGAATGCCATGTGTTCATGGAGAGGTTACTCCCAGTTGCTTTTCGAGAACTGCTGCATAAACCCGTGTGGAGTTCTCTTACGGAGTTGAGCTTATTCTTTAAGAATTTGGGCTCCCTCATGAAGCGATGCTTGATGGACCGGTTCAGTATCGATGGATGTATCCATTTGAGAGGTAAAGAAAAACCTATATTTATTCGCAAGTACATGTATTTCATATAATTGTATTTTTTCCCTTCACTATACATGCGTTCCAAATACTTGGGCAAATTGAAGAAGTATGTCAGCAACAAAGGTAAGCTTGAGGGATCAATGGCCAATGCTTACGTTCGAGAGGAATTTGCAACCTTCTACTCCTATTACTTTGGAGATGATATTTTGACAAAGACATCTAGACTGGCTAGAAAGCTGATATATTCGAAGTTGGAGAGGATGGTGATCGAGCTATTTCTGTTTTCAGAAAGTCAGGGAGGGCTAAGGGGGAAAAATACAATGTATTGGAATGACAAGAGGGAATTCAATGCAACACACTATTACGTCCTAACTAATTGTGCTGAAGTTGAAAAATATATGATGATTTTTGTTAGGTAAGTATCTAATTCATCAATATATACATAATGCATTAATTCTCAATAGTTTTGAAATTTGAAATAATAATAAACACGAATGTGTGGTATCGTCTCAAAAGTATATTCAAAGAGCATTGTCTTGCAAAGAATCTAATTATGGCAGATGATGAAATTGAAAACCTGCTAGATGAGAAGTTGCCTGAGCAATTTCCAGATTGGTTTAGGGACTATGTTCGGGATCCTGTGAATGAAGTCAACTGTCTTTACTTAAAGTCTCTAGTTGAGGGTCTATTGGGAGTTACCCACACATTCCCATCGTACATAGTTAACGGTCTTAGATTTCACACAATGGATTCTAAGACGGCCATGTCCACAAGCAATTTTGGGGTGTGTGTGAAGGGGGCTGATCAAACCTCATCAGAAGATAACTTTGAATTTTACGGGAAGTTGAAAAGAATTATTTGACTTGAATATGCAGGATTGCCTTTGAAAAGAACAGTCATGTTCGATGTCGACTGGTATGATCCCAATCCAACTGGTACTCGGGTGCACAAGGAGTACGAAATGGTTGAGATTAACCATAGGAGGAGTTACCGTAGTAATACGAACCTTTTATCCTGGCTTATCAAGAAAGCCAGGTCGTTTTCTTAGAATATCCAAGCCTGAAACGAGACAAGGCAGACTGGTTAGCTGCTATACATGTACGAGCACACTCCAGGGTAGAGTATATTCACAAAGACAAATCGATTACCAACTCGTACCAAGGAGAGTCTGCTGATGATACAACTAGGCATCACGTACATGCAACTAATGAATACATACATCTAAATGACAATGAATATGTAAATTAACTAATGGCGACGAGAAAGAGGGTATGCGTTTTCTATATTTCACGTTACTTGCTGAATATCCTAACATGTGTTTTACTTATGCAATGTTTATGTTTTACTTCACTATTTCTAGTCATATCTTATACTAATACAATTTTCTCCTTCAGATGTCACGCCATAGGAAGTGTACAAACCGCCTCCCCAGGACTAGTGGGACCCAGAGTGGGGACAGACCGAGTGGTAGTAGTCCTCCACTCGATGACATTGTGGTAGCAACAGTCAGGGTGACACTCATGTCAGCCAGACCCCACCTGATTCGGGACGTGAGAGCGTGTCTACTTCTCCTGATTTAGAGGAGTTCCCCGATAATGGCTATCCTTATGGGCTAGAGATAGTAGACGGAGCCAAGTACCAATGGAAGTCGGTTATGTTCATTAACGGCCCGGATAAGTAAATATTTATTCTTGTGCAAATACATAGATGATAACGACATATAAATGAAAAATGACATTCTCATTTACTAGTAATAAACATTTGATTCATTGATATGTGCAGGTTTTGGCCTAAGAATGTGTCTGAGGAGTTGACTAAGATCATCAAGACCCGCAGGGAGAAGCTCGGTGAAGAAGGAGAGAAGTGGTCAACGCTGAGTGATGCGACCAAGCATTTCTAATTTGATGAGCTCAAAGTAAGCATTTTCACTTAGAGTCTCATGTTTTAATTGGTTAAATTTGTTTTCAGCTAATTATGTTTGTTAAATGACTGAACTTGAGTGATATGTTAGTCTCCGTACATGTTAGTAAATTGTAGGACTCTTTGCATATGTGGTATGTTAGCCACTTAACTTGGGTGATATGTTAGTTACCATTGTATTAGTAAATTGTAGGACTGTTTGTATGTGTGATATGTTAGCCACTTAACTTGGGTAATATGTTAGTCACCATTGTGTTTCTTTGACTTGGTGATATGTTATTTGTATGATAGCATTTGAATTGATGGTTTGTTTGTATGAAATTGATGTAGAAAGAGTTCTACATTCCAAATCGAATGTTGAGTTCGATGTGGCCTGTCTTTAAGCGCCTAGGTTCAAACCGGTACAAGTGTTATGTCCACGACAAGAAGAGACGCCGACCAAAAAAGCCAGATAACTTAACTCCAGAGTAGTGGCAAGAGCGGAAAACCTACTGGCAGGATACCTATGTGCAAGACACCTCCTACAAGAATCAACAGAACCGGCTAACTGAGCCGCGAGATGGGAAAGGCACCGCCATGCATCACTACGGATCTCGCGCTATTGTTACAGATGAAGTGATTTTGGTAAGTATTTTATTATTTTTACTTCAATTTAATCAATTCACTTTTCGTATTTTCTTGATTTGTTAGAATATAATTCACAAATTAACTATTATAACTTGATTCGTGATGTTTGTACAACAACTGGCTAAGGAACTGCGGACACTCCTTCAAGAGATGACGAAGGGGAAGTCGAAGGGAGGTGTTTGGGTAGACGAGAGGGCCGAGCAGATAGCGGTACAATACTTCATTCTTTACAATTTCATAATTATTTTTTCTAATTTCTACTGTAACAAATAGATGTTTTACTTATATGAGTATCCTACATATTGTGGTCCGAGGTGCAGAGGAGGATCACTGAGAGGACAGAGACTGAGGAGTTGTCAATTGAGGCGCAAGACCGTATCTTCCTTGAGGTGAACCCACCAGACGAGAAAGGTTGGGTTTATGGAGTGGGGAGTCTAGGAAAGAAACGTGCGGCCAGCTTCTCCATCCGTCAGTCATCCTCATCGAAGTCAGCAGGTCGCCATTACACTCAGCATGAGGTCTATGAGATAGTCACTCCTCTACAACAAGAGATTGATTCTCTGCATAAGAAGTTCGAGACACACGAGGTAAAAGTAGAGCGAGAGATAACTGAGATGAGAAAGATGATGGAGCACATGAGCCAGCGTAGCCGTCACCCAGACAATGATAGTCAATGATACTATGTTTTTATTTCATTACATTCAACTCTTCTAGAACTATTACGGTACTTGAATTTATGTACGAATATGTTAACTGTGATGTATTTTTTTAATTATGATATTTTCTCAACTTTCGGATCTTTAAGAATGTCTTTTATTCTTAATAGTTTTGGGTGGCATAACATGTGAAAATCAATTAATCAGGTACAGAAAATATTTGAAAAAATTTAAAAAATACTATTTTCTAACGACGGGTAACCTTTACATCGTTAGAAAGGCGAATTAGGGTAGTTTACCTTAATTCGCCTTAACAATGGATAATATCTAACGACGGATAGATATTATCCGTCGTGAAAAGATACTAAAGAATACTTTCATCCGTCAGTATATTTAACGATGGATAAAATATATACGTCTACGGATATATTTTTATCTGTCGTAATGTCTAACGACGGACAAATTAGATCGTTAGACTTCTAACGATGTCCGTTTTAATAACGGGCGTCTAGTCCGTCGTTAGTCTGTCTAATGACGGATCGGTGAGTCATTAACGACGGATAAATCCATCGTTAAATTTATCCGTCGTGAAAGACTCAGTTTTTTGTAGTGACGAAAGTTATGCAAGCTCTGAAAATGAGGGAATTGTACTATCTACAAGGGAAGGTTGTCACTGGAGAAGCCGGCAGCGTGCAGTGTCTTGGGAACACCTTACAGTGTTCTGACAACAACGTTCTGTGGCATAGAAGACTATCACATGTTGGAGAGAAAGGTATTATGGATTTATCTAAGAATGGACTTTTAGGTGGAGACAAAATACATACAATGGAACTTTGTGAACTATGTTTATTGGGGAAGGCCAAGAAGAACAGTTATGGTGTTGGGGAACACACCACACATAGCATACTTGAGTATGTGCATGCACATTTATGGGGACCGGCTAAAACCACCACTAGGAGTGGAGGAAGGTACTTTCTCTCCATCATTGATGATCTGTCAAGGAAGGTGTGGGTGTTTATATTGAAGTCTAAGGATGAGTCTTTCATGAAATTCAAGGAATAGCTTATGGAGATGGAGAATCAAACAAACAAGAGGCTCAAGGTGATCAGAATTGATAATTGTTTAGAATTCTTGTCTAATAAATTCAATTCCTTCAGTGCTGAGAAGGACATCTTGAGACATAAGTCAGTTCCTGGTAATCCACATCAGAATGGAGTAAGAGGATGAACAGAACTATCCTAAAGAGAGTGAGGTGCATGCATGCTTCTTGGATCAGGTTTATCAAAGAGCTTTTGGGGAGAGGCTGTGACAATTGCAGTAAATCTTATTAACTTATGTCCATCATCAGCTATTGGTTTAAAAACTCCTGAAGAAGTTTGGAAAGGAACTCATTCAGACTACTCATATCTCAAGGTATTTGGATGCTTAGCTTATGTTCATGTTAAGCAAGATAAATTGGAGTCTAGAGCATTAAAGTGTTTATTTCTTGGTTATCCAGAGGGAGTTAAGGGATACAAACTTTGGTGTTTAGAACTAGGGGTGAATAAATGCATCATCAGTAGGGATGTGACCTTCTATGAAAATGTGATGCCTTTATTGAAGAATACTGACATTGTTGGGAGAACACTCAGTTAGGTGGAGCCTATCAAAGAGGGTGTGCCAGATACACTGAAGATGGATCGGATAAACTCTGGTGTGGTGATAACACCAGTTTTAGCATACCATGGTGTACTGCCAACACCACATGCTGAATTTCCGGAAAATACTGACGGACATGATCAGAAGGAACCTGAATTAAACAATCAGGTGGAGATGCATGGATTCGAAGAAGGGTTGGGATCGAGCTGAATAATTCAGAGGATGTGATGGATTATCAACTCATCAGAGATAGAGAACCAAGAGTGAGAACTTCTACTGCAAATCCTGACATGGTGTATTTTGCACTGAATGTTGCCGAGGAGATTGACTGTTATGAGCCTGAGAACTATCAAAGTGCTATAAGTTGCTCAGAGAAGGACAGATGGTGCATTGCTATACAACAAGAACTCTTGCCACTCGAATGGAATCATATATGGGTTATGTAGCTATACCTAAAGGAAAGAAGCTTGTCAGTTCTAAGTGGATATTTAAGAAGAAACTTGGAGCTCATGGTGAGTCGAAGGTGGAATACAAAGCCAGACTAGTTGCTAGGGGTTTCACAAAAAAGAGAGGGTATTGGCTACAATGAGATCTTTTCTCCAATGGTGAAGCATAGCTCAATCAGGATCTTGATTGCTATGGTAGCTCAGTTCAACCTACACTTACATCAGATGGATGTGACAACTGCATTCTTGCATGGGAAGCTGGATGAAGAAATTTACATGAAGATACCTGAGGGTATTGAAGTAAAGGACAAGGAGAACATTGTTAAGATCACTTATGGTTTAAAATAGAGTCCAAGGCAATAGTATAGAAGGTTTAACAAGTTTATGTTGAGTCACAAGTTCAGGAGGTGTGACCACGACACTTGTGTTTACTTCTATGGAGAGAATGTAGAAAACATTATATAGTTTCTTATTTATGTGGATGACATGTTTATAGCAAGCAAGCAAGCATATGAAAGGAGTTACTCATGTGAAGAATCTCTTGAAATCAGAGGTTGAGATGAAAGATTTGGGAATAGCTAGGAGGATACTGGGCATTGATATTATTCATGGAGGTGATGGGAAGATCATTATGAATCAAAGTGCTTACTTGGAGAAGGTATTAAGGAGATTTAACATGCACAAGACACCTCTGGGGTCTTAGTTCAAGCTATCTAAAAGGTCTTGTTCTATTACTGAAGAAGAAAAGAGGTGCATGGAGAACAATCTGTATGCTAATGCTATAGGGTTGATTATGTATTACATGGTATATTGCAGGCCGAATTTGGCTCATGCAATGAGTTCAGTAAGCAGATATATGGATAATCCTGGCAAGGATCATTGGGAGGCAGTGAAGTGGCTGCTCAGGTACATTAGTGGTTCTATTATATTGGGATTGGTGTATGAGCAACACCCGACAGAGAATGATGCACTGATTGGTTATGTCGACTCGGATTATGCTGTAAATTTGGATACTAGGAAGTCCTTAACTGGAAATGTATTCACATTATTTGGTACATCAGTGAGTTGGAAGTCTACTCATCAAACCTGTGGTTGCACTATCAACTACAGAAGCAAAATTTATGGCCATGACTGAAGCTAGAAGGAAGCTATATGGCTTAAGGGAATTCTGGGACAGTTCGGTGTACAACAAACATCGGTGACAATATTTTGTAATAGTCAAAGTGCAATTCACTTGTCGAAGCATCAAGCTTATTATGACAGGTCCAAACATATTGATATAATGTTTCATTTTGTCAGAGATGAAGTTGAGAAGGGTACTATCAAGATTGAGAAGATCAGTACAGATGTTAATCCTGCGAACAGATTTACTAAGATAATCTATGTGATGAAGTTTGGATCGTGTTTCAATTCTATCAAGTTGATGGAAGGAAGGGTTGTGTCCTAACTCTAGGGACATGGATGGTGTGGTATACTGTGGTTACATTGAATGAAGCTAATGTGGAGAATTGTGAAGCTGGTTAACTTAATATGAAAGGGAGTAATGGAATATGGTATACTGAAAACACTGGAATAAGGATAAATCATGTGTAGTGTTAGAGTGTACTGGAGACACTTGGATATAACACTAGAGCAGTGTGATGTGGTGACTACACTGAAGACACAAAAGACAGTTAGAAGTTGAATCTATCTGGGATTCTTTTGCTTGGAGCTGAAGATTTATTTTCTAGTTAGAATAGAATTCTTTTGTGGTTAGGAAAAGGAATATATGTTGATTTCCTCTAGTATATATACACATGTAGGTACCAGAATAAATTATGAGAAAACATATGCAAACACATTGAGATTTCTAGAGAGAAACACGGTGAGGAAGAGAGAACGGAGCTAGACAGCTTGGTAGTTTGGATCGATTCCTTGTATACTGCGTTAGTAATCTTAGTATTTTGTGGATGTAAGTAATTGTCGAACTACGTAAATTTTGTGTTGTGTGTTTGTTGGTTGGTTTAGAGATTATTAATTGAATTTGATTGATTTGTATGGTTGGAAATTAATAATAACTCTTGCTCAAATTGTTTCGCCTCTTTTAAGTAAATACTGTACTTGTATAATAATGCCATCTATGCTATTTTATTATTGATCAATAAAGTATTTCTTCCACATTTGAGGAAAATATGTATAATAATGCCATCTATGCTATTTGATTATTGATCAATAAAGTATTTCTACTACATTTGAGGAAAATAAATGTTTATTTATCTTCCATATGAAAGTATGGACTTGAATTTTCTCAACCCAGACACAGGGAAGTATATTAAAGGTAGATATTGAAGTAAAAGTGTAAAACTGTAGTATCCACACACATCACATTATCACATGTTTGTAACTAGTACTCGTAAAAAAATCCTAACTGAAATGAAATTTTGGCACATACAATCCTTTAATTTCCGTATAACGAATATGTTATGCCGTAAGCTTATTTTTTTCACCAAATCCATACTATACTCCTCCACTTTTACAATTCTTACCTTGTGTAAGAATTATATTCCCAGTCTTTTTTTATTTATCAATCTTAAATATATACAAGTATATATGGTTAAATATAATAAAAAAATTTAATTCGATAATACTATTAAATACTAACATTAAAGAATACTAATTCAATAATATTTATAAATACTAATATTAACAAATTATAATTTAATTATACTTCTAACACTTATATTTACATTTACCAAATATATAACATTCACTAGTTATACATACTTAATTAATATAAATTGTCACTAGTTAGATATTTAATTATGTTTGAATACAAATCAATCAAAATTATATTGAAAATTGATTAAGAAAATAATATTAAAAAAACATAATCAGTAGCACTGTTACGATATAACTTGGAAATATTATGAAGTTAATTTTTTATTTTTCTCCAAAAATGATTTAGATTAATTTGTAAAACATAGGATGAAATAAAGATCCACAATTATTTTTTCAACACTTGTTGTCATCCCGTTATCCACAATTACAAATTTGGATTTTGCTAATAATACAATCCACAAAAGTGGACCTCTCGGTTGAAACCACACCACATGAAAAACTAAAGGCTAAAAATCACAACTCACATACTCCCCACCATAACACAACACACCCTAATAGACTTGAGACCTTCCAATATCACATTTCCATTTATTATCCTCTCCACCCTCCACATACACAAATAAACATAACATAATCTTCTTCACACTTACTACACAACTAAACCTCTCCGATCTTCTCTCAATTGAACTTCTACAATGGGTTGCACCTCATCCAAGAGAATCGACACCGTCGATGCATACCGCCCGGCTCCATCAAGCTTCTCAGTATTCGACGTCACCAACATCCAAGAGCCATGGCTCAAAGACACGGACGAACCCGAACTACCCAAAAAGAACAAATCCTCTCACTTACCGGCCCCACTTCTCGAGAAGCTCAATGCAATCGAAGATGCTCCTCGCTCGTGGGACGAAGTTAGCAAGGAGTTAGAAGACCTCAAGCCGAAGCTCAACAACACCCCACCCGCACCCAATCCCAATAAAAAGTCCAATTCCACGTCAGCTTCACCAGATAACAACCAACCCACTCGAAGAGTGCCACGTAAGAGCTTCTCTTTCCACACACTCGAAGAACTCGAGTCCAAAACCTCCCAACCCACTACCGCAAAAAAACCATCCAATCTAAAGAAAAGCCAGTCGACTCGCAACCAAGCCCACGGTCCGACCCAAGACCAGACCCGGGTTGAATTCCCACCGGGTCGACCCGAATTACCGAAATCCTTACAGGACAACATATTCCTCATCAGGGACAGGGAAGAAAGGGAGAAGGAGGGGAAAAAACCCGGTTTCTTAAGATGGAACCCGCTAAACGACTTCGAAGAAAAATGCCCTCCGGGAGGAGAAGAGAAACTCGTCGTGTACACAACTTCGTTGCGAGGAGTTCGAAGGACATTCGAGGACTGCAGCAAGGTGAGGCAGTTGTTGGAGACGCACGTGGTGGTGTTCGACGAACGAGACGTGTCGTTGCATGCGGGGTTCTTGAGCGAATTGAAGGAGTTGTTAGGGGAGGGCGTGAGTGTGCCAAGGGTGTTTGTGAAGGGGAGGTACTTGGGTGGAGCTGATGAAGTGGTGGGGTTGAATGAAACAGGGAAGTTTAGTAGGATACTTAACTGGGCTAGGGTGGAGAGAGGGGTGGGTAGGATGGGGTGTGATGGGTGTGGTGGGCTTAGGTTTGTGCCATGTTTGGAGTGTGGTGGGAGCTGTAAGGTGGTTAAGGCAGGTGGTAGTGAGAAAGAGAGGTGTGGGGAGTGTAATGAGAATGGTTTGGTTCATTGTCCTGTTTGCATGTAAATAACTATGATTCAACTCATCGTCTATCATTACCCGTTAGTACTGTTTTGAGAGTTGAGATGAGATTGATGTGTTTTGCTATGTTTAATTTGTATGTACGATGATATACTTTTGTGATGATATAAAGGGCTCGCTATTGATCATGAATGCTATTATATCTCCGTCCACCAATTTACATTGTTTAATTTGATGCGTCTCAAAATTAGACGTACATGGAGGTATATTATATGTTATGTTGATTGCTATGGTAGAACTGAAGGTTTAGTAGTTCACTGATGATAAAAATGTGCACAATTAGTAGTACAACTATTTGAAGATAGGTGTAAATGTAAGAACAACAAAAACTCTAACGTAAGAAAACAATACAAACAAGTGAAAAACAGAACAAAACTAGGTGTAAACCAACCAGGCAAACAAGAAATTTGGAAAAAATTAAGGGCCCACCCGGATTCGAACCAGGGACCTATTGATCTGCAGTCAATTGCTCTACCACTGAGCTATAGACCCCTTTTGTGTCTCTTCTTCAGGTTTTTAGATTTTATTAGTTTTTTGGTCTAATTGCTGACATCGGGCTGTGGATGAAATTTGCTGGACAGAAAAGCCCAATATTCCTTATTACCGATGGACTACGTACTGGACTATGCTATCCATTGTTTCAAAAAGTCCAATATTGCATGGGAGCGTTACTCGATAACGTATTGAACAAAACTTTTCAAAAAACGATCATTGTATCATTTGCATTATATGATACAATAAGAAACTGTATATCGTCATACTACATATACAGTTTTAGGTGTGAAAAATGCATCATTTACACACTATGATATAGTTTCAGATTGATATGATACAGTTTCTGTTTTTCTTTTAACATTTCATTTAACTGGATCGTTTTTTGTAATTTTTTTTGTAATTGGACTTCTAACGCGAATTTTTCCATATTACATGATCTAATCATGCCATCACTGGCCCAATTCCAAAAAAACTTCCCCGTCCATTCCCAAAAGACTTTTAAAGAGATAGGAAAAGTATGCGAACGTTTAATTTTAATTTTATGGGAGACTCAATAAGTTAAGTGAGAATCATTATCCAGACGATGGAGTTTATTTTAAAGCGGGCATCTATGGGATCATTGCATTATGCTATTATTCTAATTATGCTATTATTCTAGATCTTGCGGTTGCAGTTATTAATAATTTAATACTCTCTATTTTAATTAATGTAAGACTGACTTCAGTAGCGTAATGTGAACAGTTTAATTTTAAATTTATGGGAGAATCAATAAGTTAAGTAATAATTATCCAGAGGAGGGAGTTTATTTTAAAGCGGGCATCTATGGAATCATTGCATTATGCTTATGCTATTATTCTAGATCTTCTGGTTGCGGTTATTAATAATTTAATACTCTCTATTTTAGTTAATATGACTGACTTCAGTAGCGTTCCAATCAGAATTGGAGCGATGCTAAACCTTCAACACTGGTACTCCAACATCATTGCACGCTTAGCGTTGGGCTTCGCCCCAGAATTTGGGGCAAAGCCCAGCGCCATTTTGCTTTTCTTTATTCTTTTTATGTTCTCTTTTTGCTCATTGTTGCAATCTTTTTGTTATTTTGCTGCTTGCTTTCCTTTTTCTTTCTCTTGGTATCTTTTGCCGTTATTTGTTTCATGCTTCTCTTTCTTTTTCATTTATTTTTCTTTATATTAGATTTTTTTTTCTTTTCTTTTCAATTGCATATATATAAAATATAACAATAATTGAGGTACATTATACTTGAAACAATGGAGGTACACTTTACTTGAAAATTTAAAATGTATATTATTTAAATTTAAAGAATACAAGTGTAAAGAAATCTAAAACATACTAGAAAAAATGTAGATTGTACAATTATTAATTTGAAGTATTTACTATTTAAACTTTTAGTTGAATTAATGTATTTATTTTTAAGTAATATATTATAAAAATATTAATATAATTTTATTAAAATTAATTAACGACATTTAAAATCAATTCAAAAATAAAATTTAAAAGGAAATGAGAAAATAAAATGAAATGAATAATGAAGTTGGAGAGAAATGTTAAAATAAAATAGATTTTGGGTCTCACTGTTGAAGTAGAAAATTATGTAGAGTTGCAGAGTGAGTTGCAGTGAGTGGAATACTGACGTGACGAGGTGCAACGAGTTGCACTGCTGGAGATGGTCTAACCACATAGTTTACAAAATCAATTTGTAATTCCAACTTAATATTCTTTAATAGTGACGAATTTATAATTTAAAGTTTAGGTGGCGAATATTTATATAAAATTATTTTAGAGATTGTAGACGAACCCTCAAATTATCAATAATACTACCTATAAAGAGAAATGCCTCCGCCACCCCTGTTCCTCGACCCTTGTGGTATTGGGCACTTCATATTATATTGTTCGATTGAGCATCTAGTGTACAAACCACTTGTCTGTTTTAATTACCACAAATATCTATGTATGTTTCTTGTACTTTCGGGTATTTATTTAACTAAACAATCCATTTGTATATAGTGCAATGGGATTTGGGTGCGCAAAATTTGAATTGGTTTTGAGAGGAGATTGAACTTGTTTTAGAAATCGACCTAAGAATAATTGTGCAAATTCTAATTAGTTGGTACCGAATAGTGACGATGAAATATAGGTGGTATCAATGAAAAAATGAGCCACATAATTTATCTTTTTCCTTGAGCAATAATGGTGACATTACTAATACAACAAAAGGAATTTGTTTGTCTAATTTGAACTTTGAAGCACCAATATAAGAGAATGTGTGACACGTGCAGGGTTTTAAGTGCAGGGATGGCCTAGTTGTGGGGTTGAAGGATCTAAGGGGAAGTTTTATTTTAGTTACATTAGAGTGAGACACTGTAATATTTAATATATTAAGTACGAATGATCAATTTAGGTACATTATTGCAATCATCCGTTCAATTTATAAACTTCAATTGTTTTTCTGGTAAAATCGGTGACGTGGTAGCCGGACCAACCATTTTCCCTTCAAATTCGTATTTGACTCGCATTTTTAAAATTTAAATTTAAATACGGGACACGTGTCGAGTTCTCATTAATTTTGGTCATAAAATATTTTATATAATTCAAAATAATTTTAAAGATTCAAAAAAATTATTGAAAAAGTATTAAAAAAAATTTACATTTTCTTATATATCAAAATAAAATAAAAAATTAAATTAAAATTAAAAATCGCATAAAATGTAAAATCCCATTAAAATTAAAATTTTAAAATTAAAAATATAATATCTCATTAACATTTTAAAAAATAAAAATGTAAAAAATGCTATTTTTTCTTTTTTTTAATTTTAATGCTATTTTTTAGTTTTTCTTTTTTAAATTTTTATTTTTTTATTTTAATGCAATTTTACATTTTCTTATGAAGAAAATGCAATTTTAATTTATTAATTTTAATGCGATTTATAAATTTTTTACTTTTTTTAGTTTTGATGTGATTCTGCATTTTACATTTTAATGGGATTTTTATTTATTTTTTAAAATTTTATATTTTTGATATATAAGAAAATGTAAAATATTTTTTAATATTTAAATTATTTTTGAATTATATAAAATAATTTATACCCAGAATTAACGAGAGCTAGACACGTGTCCAATATTTAAATTTAAATTTAAAAAATACAAGTCAGAAATTGGAGGGAAAATGACTGGTCCAACTGTCATGTCACCGATTTCACCAGAAAATTGACGAAATATATAAATTGAACGGGTTGTTGAAATAGTGTATCCAAATTAATTAGTCTCACTAAAATTTTAGTGTATCAAATGTGGGATATAATACAACTAAAATAAAAAAAATCAATGGATCTTTGTGACTTGGGTTGATTTCACATTCTTTAACCGACGCACAATGATTTGACATGTTTTAGCTCAAATCGCTTTAATTTAGCTTTGTACTTATTACACTTGATTGTGGGTTTTTGTCTAACTTGTAGAGTTGTAGTACATGACTGTGTAGTGACTAGGTGGCTGTTTGGATGAACATTTGAGTGGGCATTTGGATGGATTTTAATGAAAATTGTGTTTGGATGGACATTTGAGTGGGGTATTTTAAGTGTATTTTAGGTCAAATCACTGTTCATCGATTCAAATGGAGTATTCAAATTTGTTGCCAAACACCCCCTAGATATAATACACGAGTGGTTTTATCATTTGAGTTGCCATTCATGGAGGGTATTTGCACTTTACCTTCTCTAGTGAGTCGTGACACACCATTCACGTGAGCCATGGGTTGCAATAGATTCTGTATATTTCAGTGACTTATGATCATATGCTTTATGATCTTGAATTCACCAAAAGATTTATGTCATTCGACCAAAACATCACGAGTATTGGAAATATGTACGGAAAAAATAAGGATATCGGAATCTGGTGTGAGAATTATGCTAATAACGTAGATAACTACTTGATATGGTTGGTGAATTAAATGTAGGAATTAGTGACACTAAATGCCAATAAAAATATAAGTATAATTAGCACACCACTCAAATCGCGAAGGGGTGAAACATACTTTTCGTTTCACCTATTAAACCGTGTAATTGAATTAGCGTTATATTGTCTCATTAATCATGTGAAATCTCCTGACGAATTATGTTTATACGATTTTATTCACTTTATAATTTTTGTAATATGTCTTAATTTTTTTATATAAACACATTATCTTGGATTATAATCGAAGTGACTACGTCGACATTTAAAAAATGATAATTTTATTTCAATTATTATAATTTTACTTTTATCCTCGACAAAGAATCATCTCACCTTTCCTTTATCTACACTAAAATATAGTTTTTAATGAATTCCACGAATATGATTATGTTAGAGGTCACTTTACATAGATCGTTATCACTAGTGCATCAATATACCGAGTCACACCCGATGGTCGTTTTCCCAGAGCATCAATCCATAAGAATCAACGTAATTATCCAAGTTAAGCACGGCGGTTAGTAGAACAACTCTACAAAAACCATAATCGTTGGAGTACATATTTTTCCTCCATCTCTTTTGTCCCTTTGTTTTGTATTCTTTTGTTTGAATCGGTGAAACAACACATGACATAAAATATCAATCGTTAGTCAAAAGATAATTGGACAGAACACCGCGTGACATAGAAAAACAAAATAGATGCGACCAAACAAATCAGACCCTTTAATTTTCTTCCAAGACTGTTAACCAAATGCCACCCACCAACTACTCAATATATTTATTTATTTCAGTTTCAAACTTTTAAATAGTCTTTACCATGAAGGAAAAGGTAAAACTTCTAGATGGACAAATTCTTAGTCGTTTATTTAGATTATTATCATCGCCATCTAACGAGCTAAATTAATTCAATACCGACTAATCCCAATTTAATCTTCCAATCAGGTGTTAGTCAATCGCCCCATCTGATGGTGATTGATTTTAGATGATAATAATTTTTATAATTTTCGTTTACTTCTTTCGCGGATTCTTTGTTCCCCTTTCGTCGGCAAGTCTATAGTGATAATATATTTACGTGATAGTGATACTATCATATTTACGTTTTGTGTAGTTCTCCACAAAATTCTACTCTCCATCCCGAAAAGTTTCATAAAAGGCTTGTATTAACATGAGTATGCAGTATCCAGCAAGTTCAAGCCATGCATCTCTAGCATCAATGTGGTAATAAACAGGTGTAGCAGTATCCAGCAAGTTCAAGACATGCATCTCTAGCATCATTGTGGCACTAAACAGGCGTACCTTTAAACTTTAGAGCACCCGTTAGCGACTGAGTGGAGATCGGTTTATTATGGAATAGGCATAGAGGCACTTTTTTTTAAACAGAGGATTATTCAAATCCTAGGTGAAACCTCTAAATGAATTCAGGTTAACAGCTACAAGTACATAGTTTCCCAAAAGAATGTACTGTCATTTTTTATATCCAAAAATGGAAGTCTGGAACTCCCAATTGATGAGTTACCCATGCAGATACAGAGGAATAGAGGATTATTCATTTCGAACACAACAAAGCACCAATAATACACACATTACAATCAACGGAAGACATTATTGTAGCAGTATTCAAAACTCAGAAGATATAATTTAACTTGGTCTTTTACTCAGAATACATTATATATATATATATATATATATATATATGCTGGCCTCTAGGGCCTAGCCATGGTTAACTTCTTGCAACTCAAAACTCTAGTGCTTCTTACATGAAAGTGCACATACATATGACTTATATTTACACGAACTATACTAGTCTTCCGCTTCCTCAGACGAACTTGCATGCTTCCTCAGCTTCAGAATGTTGTATTATACCTCAGATGAACTTACAAGGGTACTCCTTGTTTCGTCTTCATTATTCTTCTGTGTGTATACTTAATTGGTGCTATAAAGCCCCAACGTTCAGGCATCATTCTCTGCAAAGATGTCCAAAAGGGATAATGCCTGCCATGTTCAAATCACGTGTTAGAACTGACATAAAATAAATCTCCAGGGCATAAAATTTAACTAAAATAACCAGAAAGAATATTACCTCAGGGACATTGAGTTCAAGACGGAACTTGGGACCGTCGTAGTGGTGGAGAATTGGCCTGAATGAATCCTCCTCCAATGGTTCACACACTTTCCTTGTAATCACGCGAACCTGAGCAGGAAAGCGGGATTCACCAGGGTTTTTCTTATCCTCCCAGGCAGAGGGATCAATGTTAGTACCACCAAAGCTCGCAGCCTGAGACAACATAAAGATTCTATGTTAACACAAGCACAACATATTCACAGTCCCTGATAACACAATGAATAAACAGAAACATCTACAGTTGAAGGCTAGCACATACCTCAAAAACTCCATGGAGTTGGTGTGTTGAGTAATTGTACAAAAAGAGGGGTAACCCCGGTGTTATCGCACGAACAGAGTCGCGGTATCTAGGAGGCAATCCTGAAAAATACAGATTATGTGTACAAAAGTTAAAATCTTGCAATTCAGAGTCATCCATCTAAAATGAAACCATAGAATTAAACACTCTCTAGAGCAATACTAAGCTGAAATGAACATATACTGTCTCAAAATTTTATAATCACAAAATCATAAACAGTCCAAATATTTCTATAGTTCTTTTTTATTCCATAAACTTGAAACAACAGTGAACAAACAGGACAAAGAATTCATAATATACACCATAACACTACCAGATCATAATGCTTAAAATTTCAAAGTTAGATATCCAAAAGACACAGAAGCACATTACTAATTCCAAATTTCATCACCACAAGATTCATAAATCTCAAAACCACACAAACTCACAAACAGGTCCAAACTTTCAAATTAACAGCAGCTAAAATCCTGTTTAAACCCATACAGAAACCAAGCACAATTCATAAACTCAAAAAACAACATAACCAAAGAAAGACATATCAAAAGGCTTCAAACTTTCAAATCAACAGCAACTAAAATCCTATCTAAACCCATACAAAAAACCAAACACAATCCAAAAACTCAAAAAAACACAGAAACACAACGAAAAACATACCAAAAAGTTCCCTTTTGAGATTCTCCGCCATGGTATCATTGTTGCAGACAAAAATATATCCCCCAATAGTCTCATTCCTCGGCAAGGCCTCAGAAGCAGGCAAAGTCTTGAACCTCTTATCCACCGCACTCTTACTCTCCCCATTTCCATTACTCTCTTTGTTACTCTCCCTATTCCCCTTACTCTTCTTCCCAAACTTTCCCCCACCAAAACCCATATCCTCATCATTCCTCCCCTTGTTCACCTTCCCATTCATCACCACATTATTCACAAACCCCTTCCCCTTGCTATACCCATTATTGAAATTCCCAAGAGAAGGAGTAGTATTGTTGTAGTTGCTGTACACCCCCTTGTTGAACCCACCGTTGATACCCGGCGACCCGTAGCCCTGAAAGCCATCGTTGGTGAACTTGCTAGTGTTGGAGTGAAACGCGTCGTCGTTGGAAGGAGCTTTCCAGACCTCGTTGGTGAAGGAAATCGGCTTGAGTAGATCGTTATTGAGGTGGTCAATAGAGTTGGTGGTGTTGCGGAAGTCGAAGTTGCGGCGATCTTCGCGTTTGGAGGGGTAGTTGGTGCTCCAGATAGAGTCGTTGAGGGAGAGGTTTGCGAGAGTGTTGGTTTGAAGACGGAGATTGTCACTGAATTGCCAGAACTGGTTGTTGGTGTCCATATTGGGTTGAATTTGTTTGGGATGAAATGAAATTGATGATTAGGTTTTGTGTAGATTGGTAATTGATTCAGATTGAGATTATGGAGAGAAGAAGGTGGGTGGGTATATAATAGTGGAAGAGGTGGAAGAAAGTGCAAGGAAAGAGAGGTTAGCGTGTAGAAATGTCAAAGCTTCTAGCAATACTATACTATATCTATACTATACTGGGCCGATTATTAGAGTGTGATGTGTGGAAAAGTATACAGTGTGGAAACTCTGTATAGTGTAAGGTGAGGAAGAGAGGAGAATGGTAATGCTTAACTGAGAGGGTTTTGGAGTTTGTAGCTGGGTGAAAAGTTAACTTTATAGTTGGTATGGGATTGTAGTTGAATCCATCTGAATATTGAAAAATTAATGAATATTGATTAAATCGTTGTTGAGTTGTTAAAATTAATGTTTGGTATAAAATTGTAATTGTAAATCGTATGGTAGGTTAAAAATTGAATTGAATTATAATTGAATGTAATGAGAATTGAGTTATAATTGAATCCTAAAAATAAAATACGCAATTCAAATTACATGTCAAATACAAATTGAATTCATTTCAATTGCTGTTGAATTGTAATTCCAGATCAAACAGGCACAAATACACAAGGATATTGGTTCAATTCTTTAAAATAGTTGATTATATTATACGTATAAAGAATGGTGATTAGGTTTGTGTGTGTGTGTGTATTGAGGGTTTAATTTGTAAAAAATAAACTATGACATTTGTAGTTGTAGTGGTACGAAGGGAGTACCAGGGCTCTCGGGTGCTGATACTCGGTACCCAGGACAGAGCTATAGTATTGTTGGATAGGGCAATTGATCTACCCTTTCTTCTTAAAAAGACTAATAGTAGTGTATATTTTACGGGATTTCGATATTTTGCCCTACCCTTTCAGTGTGAAATTACATTTTCTTTCTTATATACAAAAAATTGTAGTTTTTTAAGATAAAAATGATAATATTTATGTAATTTACTGTGTATAGAGAATGATGATTTGGTCTATAAATATATTGAATGGTTAATTTGTAAAAAAGAGACTATGACATTTATAGTTGTAATGCGACGAAGGGAGTAACAGGCCCTCGGGCTCTGATACTCTGTAGTCGATATGCGGAAAAATTCTTTTTGATCTCTACTTTCTTGATACATAACGGGGCGGGGATCATATGCATTTCCTTGATCTTCAGACAGGACGGAAGAAGAATAATATTTGACGAAGAAGGACTACCAACATCACAATTAACGGTGTTACAATCTCAGTTTTTCGATTAATTATTTTAGACTTCCTTCTTATTTATTTTTAAAAATAATCTATACACCACGGGGTAGTACTAGTAATTATTATAATTGTAAAGATTTTGTTAATTGTGACTAGGTTTTTTTAATTAATTATGACTTAGCTAATAAGAGTGAATATGTTAAAGCGTTTGTAGACGTGTGGCAAGCTGAGACATACTCTTATTAAGAGGTCACAAGTTGGATTTCACGAAATGGGTGATATTTATTTATAGAGATTTATTGGAGAGTTATTGATGTCAAATATTTATTCGATCCAGTATTGTAATTGTAATATTGTATTTAAAAAAATAAGTGAATATAAATTAATGAGGGTATTTAGGTGAGAGAGCAGGAGGGAGAGTGGATAGATGATGGTGAAGTGAGCGATGACGAAGTTAACGCGGTTTTGGTTGGAGGTAACGTGGAGGATTGTAAAGTGAGTGATGAAGCAACAAAGATACTAATCACACTGCATGTGGGAGGATTAGTGAGGGATTAGTAAACTAATTAAATAGTGCGTGGTGGTGAGGTCTCCTTTCTCGATTGTTTTTGTTTTCTATTTATTTGGAAAATTGTTACTCTATTTCAAAACAAATCAAAGGTCATGTCTTTTTGGAGTAAATTTCACTGTTTTATCTCAGTTATCACGACTTTGCCGTATATGTAAAGCTCCTCAGCTTATTAATTGGTTAAGATATAACCGTAACTCATACCATTACAATTAAATTAGTTAACAATGAAGTGCAACTGAGTTGGTAAGTAGTTTCAACTTTAATTAATAGGTTAAGGGTTTAAGTTATTCTTTAATCGTTAAAAAGAAGTTAAATTAATTAGATATATATATTTAAAAACTTGGATAATCATTAATTTCATCTATCTCGTTGATTGAATTTTATCAGTTCTTTTTTTATGTTTTAGACAAGTAGCAGTACATATATGTTGTAGTTTCAGTGAATAATTTAATTCCGAAATTATTATAATATTATGATAAAGAAATTAGTGGGATTTCTAGAAGGTGAGTGATTGTTGTCGTGGAATTGAAAGATTTTCATGGGAGGTGGGCTGTTCTGAGAGAGGTGTAATTGTTTGTGTCCATGACTTTGCTTAGGTGCTAAGAAGAAAATAATGAATTTGTTCTTATAAAAACACGTGCCTCCTCACTATCTGGATCGCAAAATCCAAGTGCAAGATCGACACCACGGATGGAGATGAGTGAGACATAAATTAAAAGGGGCAAAATGTCTAAATACAACTTTAATATAAATTCAACGTATAATATTAGTAAATACTAGTACTAATCCGTGACGATGCCACGACATATTTTAAAAGGTAAATTTATATTTTTTATTAATCTTTATATTTTCTAAGTTAAATGCTCATATGTTAATAGGGTCATCGCCTTACCGCTTTGACGACGCCCCATCGTACTTCCGTTTTATAAATATTTAAATTAGAAATATATAAATATTAATAAAAAAATCAAATTTATCTTCTAAAATATTTTTAAAAATAAAAAAATATTTTTTAGAATTACTTATTTTTTAATTTTAGTATTTTGAAATCGAACAGAATATATATGTTAATGTTTTAATTTTTTACATGTTGTCAAGGGAGGGCGAATGCCTGCCTCACCGTAGAAAAGCCCTATTATTTACCTATTAACAAAATAATAAATAATAAAAAATAAAAATTAATAATTTATAATAAAAAAGCAACACCGTACGTAACAATAGAGTACATAACAATAAGAATAAGAAATAATTAAAGTTTGTACAAAAAGAAAAAGGGAAGGAAAAAAAGATTACGAAGACTTCGGATTCCGACCCAGATAACAAAC
>JAYMSP010002477.1:0-24079 GCA_036897095.1 Plantago elongata
AAATATATGGCTTTGAAACATATTACAAATATACACAGATGGCTTTGAAACATATTACAAATAAAACCAGAGTGAATTAATAATAGAAAATTGAAAATGATGACATGGCATCACAACTCAGCATGCGGCGTGTGCTCCGGCGTGACAAGGCAAGCCAACTCAGCATTTGCGTGTGTCTCCGGCTGTCTCAGAAATTCGGCGTTGACTTTTGGGTTTGTTTGTAATTATTTTTTGGAATGATTTGTAATAAAAAAAACATCAGAGGGTCATATGAGCTGAGGGCATAGAGCAGGGGTGGGTTTTGTAATTATCCCTTAAAATATATATTTACCGGCGATCATCTATAATTCTAATGAGTACTAAATGATGTATACGAAATATTTTTTTATTAAAACAAAGTATGATAAAGATGAATGAAATTGGGTGTAGAGGTTCAAAAAAATTGCACCTGAGAGCATTAATCATGTTGTCACGTTCGTGTTCAGTGTCATACATATAACACTGACAAAATTTTGAAGTTTGTATTTCTTTGGGCAACAATGTTCCAATTTTGTGATCATTTTAGCCACACATCTTAAAGCAATAAGGACCTTTTTATTTACTAATTTCATTGTCAATTTCCAACCTGACATAGCATCACAACCCATTGGAGTAAAATATTGTTATATGCATTAATAATAGAAAAAAATATAAATCGGGTACCGCTGAAAAAACTATACTTATAGAACACATTTCCAAATTAATATAGTTGAAACCAATATTTAAATAAATAGTGGGTAATATTTGAATAAATATTGCATAAAAGTATAAAATGTCTTAGAATTCATATAAATGTTGAAAATGTAATGGTTTTTATGCGTAATTTATTCCTAATATCTAAAGTGATGTATTCGTAAATGTATAGCTAAATAAGTATTGATTTCTTCAATTTTTGTCATTTAATAAAAACAATATTTTAATAATAAATTATTTTGTTTATTTAATAAAATATTCAAATTTGATGTCTATGGATTCGTCTTCTGGCACTGAATCTACATATATGTTCAGAATATTTTTCGGAGTTGTGTAAATAAATATATGTGAAATTAAAGACAAATTATATGTCGAGTCAACTTACTAAAAATAAGTAATGGAAGTTGTATGGTTCATTTGATCTTTAACAACTTAAAGTGTTCCACATTTACCATACCAAATTTAAATTTCTAACAACAAATAGGAATACTCATCAATTTCACATAGATGACATGTCATCCCCTAGGAACGCTAAAATTTTCTTTTAATATGTTATAGATTCAATTATGTTTAAAGGAATTACACATAACCTAACTACCTGGAAGGCCCGGGGACGCCAAAATAGGCGGAGTCCCCATCCGGGGACGTTTGGACACGAAGACGTCCCTGACGGAGGAAACGTCATCGAAACGGATTGGAGCATCTAAGTTATCCAAATGCGTGGTCATTCGCGGAATCAGAAAATCAGAAAA
The DNA here is from genome assembly GCA_036897095.1 of Plantago elongata. NCBI lineage: Eukaryota > Viridiplantae > Streptophyta > Magnoliopsida > Lamiales > Plantaginaceae > Plantago > Plantago elongata. The sequence goes on from JAYMSP010002477.1 coordinate 1,485, forward strand.
CCCCCAAAAACGAAAACGATGGAAATCGAATTCTCTAATCTGGAAATGAAAAATTCCTAGCGGCTCCCATCCAAGAAGGAGGTTGGAAAAAAAAAGAAGAGATGAAGAGGCGGCTGGAAACGTGGAAGAAGAAGAGACGTTCTTTTGTTGGATGGAAAGAGGATGTAGATTGATTAGGGTTTAACTTTTAACTCTTTTCGGACCTTTCATTTTTTGGGCATTTGTTGAGTCCACTTCTGATTTAGGTTATTTCTCTATGGATCTGAGTTATTACGTATTAAGTATATAAAAAAATAAAAATTAAATATTCTCGAAAACGTCTCCGTCCCCTATTCTTTTTAAATTTTGATTTTCTGGCGTATCGTTCTGTCCCCGTTCCCGTATTCGTCCCGTGCTACTTAGCTACCTACACGTGCACAGATTCTAATAGTAGGCGTGAAATCCAAATATCTACAACCGAAAAGGAGTCGAAGAAATGATTATTGGGAAAGGTACTTACCGAATTGAGTGGCTTTAATCGTATGGTTAGTCTAGATTGTTCTCACTTTGGTCCCAAAATGTTGCCTAACTAGGATATCGACATAGAATAGTGGTAGGGACGATATTACTACAGCTGCTATAATAGAATCCCCTTTTGTGTCTTTGCCTTCATAGTGCTACATTTTCCGATCGGTCGTATCGGAAATTATTACAGATGTACACATTGGTATCATTATCTTTTGACTCTCCATCATTCATTTAACATGTGTCACAATTTCATTTACTTATCTTGGTACACTGTTACACTATTCACTCACCATATCTGATATTATTTGGTTGATTGCAACGTTAACGAACTGCTTACACAACTATAAAATATGGAGTATATATGTGTAACGGTACGCTGATGTAGTGGTGTTATAATCATCGTTTGGATTCTTATGTTCAATATCAAAATTCGAATAAACAATTTAAAGATAGGATGTTATACATATACATAGGAACGTTGTAATTTTATCTACTCGGTTCGTACTTTTAATTTTTTAAGATTCTTATGTACACAATATTCTATGTCTTGGTGTACACATTAAAGTCCCTTGTAGTAGGCTTTATGACAATTGTGGATTGTAAATTGCCCATAGGCTAGCCATAGTACTCAATAATTCAAGTACAAATGTAAGTGTAATAAAATATATAACAATGTCAAATAAGTTCGTAGTCTTACAAATGGGCCCGACCCATGTCTTTCTTTGGAATCTTAGGGGGTATTTCCGACTTTTTAGGACTCCAAGAGGATTTTACAAAGCTTTTAATTGTGTTGGTCACTCGTACTCTTGCCTGAGTGCAAGTCCGACCCCCTATGAGCTCGTCACATTCGTATAAGCCATTTTTGTTGTTTGGTATTCTCTTAGAGGTATTCAGACCTATGTTTGAACTTAGCCATACTTCATCATGTGGAGATTGTGGGGAACTAGCGGACTAATTGAGCTACGGGTTAGACACCAGATCAACCATCTGGACATGTGTCCGAGTCTCGTATCTTGCCTAGTTCCCCAGCTTCCCTAAATATCTTTGCTGGAAGCAGACCTTGGTAGACTCGTGCATGTCTTAGATCGAGACCTCCAGGATTGGCCTTGGTTCATCTTGAACATGAATCTAAATTCCATAATGAATTGAACATATTTTCGTATCAGTAGTATGTTTTATAATGTTATGAGACTGTTTCCTTAAATTAATCATCAAATCACCATTACATTGTAGAAATGTTTCCATTTGCTCTATTTAAGTTCTTTTAATGTTAAAATAGAATATCAACCTATGTAAATCTAGTGTTGAGAACGGACTATGTGAAGAATCCGATAATATTTCAAGTTTCATTCTCATATTTGGGGAGAATATAATATAGAAAAGCTTAAAATGTTAACGATACAAATAATTCTCTCCAAAACGCCTATTTGGTGGGAGTGAGTTTGTTCAACGTTCTAAATTGCAATTTTCGTGAAATTGTGTACCGATTCAATTTTGTTCACGTAGATGGACATGGATTAAGAATAATATCGTTGACAATTTTCAACAAATATTCCTTGTCACCTATTGATTCATCATGCTTATTGGACTAGTTTAAGTCAAGTTTATCTTTCAAGGATTATTTTTAAATATATTGAGACTACTTGTATTGACTATGATCTCTTGATATTAGGACATTATGTGTACGTAATTGTGTAGTAACAAAAGTCTGAGGTTCTTATAATTTTAGTCGTACATGTGACGGGCAAAATTCAATGACATGTGCGAAGGTATGTAACTATAGGCTGCCACCCAATCTTGTTTAAAAATTCTAAGTTTTGATTTAGAAGATTGGTTTTACACAATCATTACTTATAATTTTATTGATAATCATCATGCCTAGGAGGTACACGAGCTCCCCCAAGCTCCCCCAATCAGTAGAGTTATAGGGTTATGTTCACTTCAACTGAAAATTCATTTAATTTGTTACAGTTTAAAAAATTACAGCTAAATTTTTAAAAAGACGAATTTGTGGAAGAAACTAAAATAAACGGACAAATATTATAATTATAACATAGAACATTAGAGGTTCTACTAAAAACATTAAAAATATATACACATACATAATAATACATTTTTTTAACAAGAATATATTATCAAACTTCAAAAGCAGTACAAAGTGAAAGGTCATCGGAAATGATCTACTCTAATACGTTAGAACGAAACAAGCAATAAATAGCTAATCTAACATTAGTTTCCCAACATGAATCTTGAGCTCACGATCACTCCAAACCCTATAAATAAGTGTCTCTATGATCTTCTCAGCAACTATCCTAGTATCCGAGGTATACGGAGTTAGATTGAAGCATCACTCATTACGATACATCCAAACCTTGTACACGAATTCCGTAAATGAAATCTTTAGGAGCTTGGCACGCCATCTATTGTCCCTCTGTCTTTTGTAGAATCCAAGCAAGTTCCATGTTCCAGTCCCGAGGTGGGTGCATCACATGTAGACAGGCAAGGACGCATGACCATATAGTTGCAGAATAGGAACATTCGTAGAGAAGATGCGGCAATCTCTCATGGCAGAGCAAAACAACACATTGCTCACGGCAGCATGCCAAATCGTAGTAATATGTTCTTTGTTGCGAGTCTCTCATGACAAGCCAACCACAATACCATCTGAGCCCTCAGTCTTGCTCTGTTTTTATAAAACGGCTTTCTCCAACCCACTAGAGCACCATCCCCATGTATATACTAACTCAGTTCTGAACTCTGGAACACGTAACATGGAATCCCAAGTATTAATATGATGAGTTATCTGTTGTTAATGAATGAGTTTTTTATGTAATATATGAAAAAGATATTAATATTAAGAATATAGACGTTTTAATTAATAACGTTGATGATTTTCAAATAAATTATCTAGTGATCGTCTCACATACTCATCAATAAATCAATTATAGTGTTTAATTTAATTTTCCTATTTCCTCAATTGTAGTATTATGTTTTCCTTCTTGTTTGTGAAAGAATACTTTCTGTAAATCTTATTCAAGAGAATACAAGGATATTTATACAAAGTAAATCTAACTAACTATTCTAGAGTTAGGAAAACTAATTCTAATCTAAATCTACTTCTAAGCTAGATTATACTAATATCCTAATCTTTGTCTAAATATATCACACCTCCGCAGTCGAAACGGGAGTAAACGCTTAGACTGGAACTAAAATCTTCAAATAACACACTGGGAAGTCCCTTTGTGAAGATATCTGCAATCTGGTAGCGAGAAGGAACATGGAGCACACGAATCTTCCCTTTTGGCGACTTGCTCACGAACGAAATGAATATCCATCTCAATGTGCTTAGTTCGCTGGTGTTGTACTGGATTGCCTGACAAATATATAGCACTGATATTTTCGCAATAGACCAGAGTCGCCTTCTTAATGGGACAGTTAAGCTCAAGCAATAAATTTCGAATCCAGCATGATTCATAAACGACATTACCTACTCCTCTATACTCAGCCTTAGCACTAGAACGAGACATCGTAGGTTATCGTTTGGATTACCACGAGATCAGATTATCACCAAGAAACACACAATAACCATGTCGATCTTCGAGTATCCGGACATCCACCCAATATGGATCCGTGTATGACACAAGATCCGAACTCGTGGACGAGAACAGATGAAGGTCGAAAGTGATGGTGCCCTGTATATAACGAAGTATGCGTTTCAACGCATTCATGTGTATATCCTTGGGATCATGCATATGTAGACACACTTGTTGAACAACATATGAGATATCTGGTCGAGTAAAATTCAAATACTGCAGAGCACCATCAAGACTCATGTAATGTGTAGGATCATTGTATGGTGAGCCTAGTGTACTACTCATCTTGGGATTAATATCAACCGGAGTGGCAGTTGATTTAAATGATGACATAGTAGCTCGATCAATAATCTCTTCAACATACTTACGCTGAGATAGGAACATACCAGATTTGTATTGAGTCACCGAAATACCAAGGAAGTAGTTCAATGGGCCAAGATCCTTCATAGCAAACTCCGAAGCTAATAAACCCATAATCGATTGCCGGAGAGATGCTGACGAGGTAGCCAGAATGATATGATCCACATAAAGTAATAGATATGCCATATATGTTCCTTTCTTGTAGATAAATAATGAAGTATCCGCTTTGCTGTTGTAGAAACCTAGAGATGAGACATAATCTGCGAATCTCTTATACCATGCATGTGGAGCCTGTTCGAGACCATACAATGATTTCTTCAATAAGCAAACATGATCTGTATATCTTGGATCTTGAACCCAATTGGTTTATGCATATAAACGGTTTTCTTTAGTTCCCCATCTAGGAAAGCGTTTTTAACATCAAGCTGATGAATCTCCAGGACCTTGATAGCGCCAAACTTAGCACCGTACGGATAGTAGCCGGTTTAACAACTAGGCTAAACGTCTCACCACAATCAATGTCAACCTGTTGGGTTTTCTCATCACCTACAAGACGAGCTTTGTGCCTCTCAAACACACCATTAGATTTAAACTTATGAGCAAAAATCCAAATAGAGCGAATAATATTAACATTAGGTGGACGGGGTAATAAAACCCACGTGTTATTACTAATTAGAGCATCAAATTCATCTTTCATAGTTAATTTTCAATTCGCGTCCTGAAGGTTTAAATCGGGTTACGAGGAATGGGGGATTTCGTAATCGCCGAGAAATTGATATAATCAGGCCCAAAGAATTTCAGTTTCGGGACACGAGGTCGGGGGATCAGTGGCGGAATCGGAGCGGCTGGAGGTGAGGGAGAGCCGAGTGGATCGGCTGGAGCATGGTGGTGTGCGGAAAGGGGCGTATGAGGTGCTAGTTGGGGAGATGGGGCCAGAGAAGGTTCGAACAGCGGGCTGGGAGGGGTGACAGTTCGAGGCCGGGCAGGAGATCGAATCGGAGAGGGTTCCAGGGAAGGTTCGATCAGCAGGCTGGCTGGGACAGCAGTTCGAGGCCAGGCAGGCGATCAAACCGGAGAGGGGGTCGGGTCAGTATCGGGGCCAGGTAAGGGTTGATGTAGCCATGCTATAGGAATTGGGTCCAAATCCGAAAACCTAGAAGATGGTGGGGATTTTAATTTTGCAAACGGAAAGATATTCTCAATAAATATGACATGATGAGAAATAATAATCTTCTTAGTGTCCATGTCGTAACACTTATACCTCCTATGATTCATAGGATAACCCAAAAACACGCAAGGGGAAGACCGAACATGTAATTTATGAATAGTTGTGGATGGAATCATTGGGTAACACAGGCAACCAAAAACCCTAAGGTGAGAGTAAGAAGGTTTGCGTTGGTACAACCGTTCGACATGAGAAGCATGATCCAAGAGTTTGCTAGGCAATATATTAAGCAAATAAGTAGCCGTACGCAAAGCATGATGCCAAAAAGAAAGGGGTAAAGATGTATGCGTAAGAAGAGTCCGAATGATATTATTTATAGTGCGAATCTTTCGTTCAACTTTTCCATTATGAGAAGATGTATGAGGACACGAAAGACGAAAAGACATCCTATTGGTTTGACAAAAGGTGTTAAACCCCCCCCCCCTCCGTCGCATTGAATATTCAAAATATCAAACCTAAATTGGGTATGAATATGATTACGTAAAAGCACGAATTTGTCAAAGACTTCTGATTTTCGAGCAAGAGGAGAAGTCCAAAGAAATTTTTTAAAATCATCTAAGAACAGCACATAATAACGTGTCTCATAGAACTCAAAACAGGAGATGTCCATAAAGCACTGTGAATAATATCAAAAGGATACAATGTTTGAGATAAAGACTCATCGAAAGGTAACTTGACTTGTTTACCGAGAATGCATGCATGACATATACTCGATGCACTAGGTCTATTCCTAACACTGGCGTTATCTAACCTAACAGACTCTAAAACAACATGACCTGGATGACCCAAACGAGCATGCCAAATACTGGAAGAAAAAGCCGACAAAGCCAAGGGTGAATGCATAGAAAAGTTGATGGAAGTAAGCGGATAAAGACATTCTGTAAGGTCAAAGGGGGGATAGGAGGGGCTAACTTCGTATTTCTACTACCCTGAATTGGAATATATTGGCAATTATCTACAATAATATTATCACGATTGCTCTAATTAAAATAAGACGTGAGCATACTGTTATTGGATGTCATGTGAGACGAGGCACCGAAATTCATGTACCACATTGAATCCCGTGGTTGTAAAGACATTGTATGCATCGCCGTGTTAACATCGGTTGGCACGTACACAGGGGAGGGGGCAGCAGCCGTATAGGTGTGCTGTGCGGCGCGAATCTGGGCACCAGGCTGCTGGGCGGCAATAGCTGCGTAGCCTTGCGGGCGTGCCCAGCCAGCTGTTGGCACGGGGCAGGGAGGTGGTGCGGTCGGCACCCACTGCCATTTCCAATGACCGATCGGGGCAGGTGCGGTGTGGGTTGGCGGCGGAACCGTGGGCTGGAATTGAGTAGCCTATTGCGCACCACGTCCGTTTCCATTCCCATGTTGATTTCCCCTGCCTCCTTTACGCTTGTTGAGTTGGTTGTTGTTGTTGCCACGACCACATCCCGTTGTGGAGTTATCCACGGAAGAATCAGTTACGGTAGATACCATAACCGAGCCATAATTGTGAGAGGTCATAGCATGCAATTCCCGTTCCTCAAGACACAAGGAAGAATGAGCTTCAGAGAAACTGGGGAGAAGCTTGGCATGACAGATTTGAGTACCAACGCCTTTGTACGCCTCGATGAGACCCGAGACAAGCTGCAAGATCAAACGACTATTGGTAACAGGAGCTTCAACATTCTTTAATTAATCCGCAATACTTTTTAGACGTTGACAGTAAGCCGAGCAATTGGAAAAATCCTCGAGACGCGTAGAAGTGAATTCTTGTTCAAGAGTCACAGCTCGTGAGGTTTGGTGATCTTTAAAGATATCCTTTAAGCAATTCCAAGCTTCCATAGTCGTTGCCCCAGGTTCAAAAATGATATTCAATAAATCATTCCAAATAGTCGAATAAATCCATTGAAGAATGGTAGCATTAATGGTTGGGTTTCGGTTCTTCCTCACCAACTGGAGGCTTGATGATATGGTGAAGAACTTCATGAGCCCGAGCGTGAATCTGGAAAAGTTCCGTTCAGGTGCCATACTTTGAATTCTCCATCTCCAAGATAACAGATACATGGTTCCAGATGTTGGAGAGGGTGAGAGCAAGGGTTCAACTTGTTGGAGTTAGCCATGGTGATAAACCAGTGAGAACAAACAAAGTCGAGGCTGATCGAATACGGAGGGAGCTAGCCAGTCGATGAGCTGCAGGCGAGAAGCGCGAGCAGGGGGAGATCGTCGGAATAGGTAGGTGTAATCGAAGAGCAGCAGCAACAATCGATGGCAAGGATCGTTGGAGCTTGGTCACATGAAGGAGCGTCGACTCGGTGACAGAAAGCGGATCACGGGCAAAGGCATGGTGATCAATCGAGGAGGCAGCTTATTTGTGATGTGAGGTTGGTATGGAAATATAAAGAAGGTATTTGGTTAGAGATGGCAGCAGAAGAGATACGCAACCTAACATGATACCATGAAAGAATACTTTTAGTAAATCTTATTCAAGAGAATATAAGGGTATTTATACAAAGTAAATCTAACTAACTATTTTAGAGTTAGGAAAACTAATTCTAATCTAATTCTAGTAATATCCTAATCCTAGTCTATTTACATAATATGTCAGTTTGTTCAATCTTCATGCTTATTACTTTTTCCACATTGATTGAGGTTTCCCTCCAATCTATAGGTTAGGGGTTCGAGTCACCTTTAACAGTTTAAAAAAATTAAAAAAAAATTTCCATACTGGGGGCAATATGGTCATTTCAACACCATTTATTAATATGCTCATTTCACAACAATATTAATATGCTAGCCAATATGGTAAATTTTATTGCAGTCCTGATTTTATTGCATAATTCTTTTTTCAATATCGTTGTACAATGCTAGCCAAAATTACACCAAAATAAACGAACCACTCGATTGTATGGAATATCACTCTCCCGTGGTCCAATGTACAAATTAAATTTGAAATAACTTTTGAGGTGTCCCGATTATTTTTGGCAATATATATTCCAATTCTCTACTCATATGATACATTATGGTAATTTCGAAATGCAATGATCGCAGCGGCGGAGCCACTCTCAACCCCTTTATTTTACTTTTACAAATATATGTGATATGTATTTTTACCAGAATTCACATTTAAATAGTGTTAAATACCAATTATTATTGATAAAAATTCGATTTTTCACTTTTAATTTCTGAGGTGAATTTCAATTCTTGAGTTGTAAAAACAAAATTTATAACGATGATGTGTGGCATTTTCAGTACATACAATATATATAATGATTCAAATCAGTGAATTTATACTTTTTGAAATTAATCAAGGAATTTTAATTCTGGTACTGAATATTAAATATCCATTAAATTTACATTCTATTAAGTTTTATTGTGATATGAAGATCTTGTAAATAATATATAAGATGGATAATCTTTCTTCTCAGCAAATTCAAATTGATTTTGAATGCTCCAATCAATATAATTTCAGTTTGCACAAAAACGACTATGTATAAAAAATGGACTAACCACGACCTCCTAGCAAGAAGCATGTTAAAACAACATATAGAGAGGATAACTAGGGGTGTATTTCGAACCGAACGAATCGAATAATTAGCTTAGGGAACGTTCGTTCGTTCGATAAATTGTTTATTCGGTTCGTGTTCATGTTCGACGAACATTTTAACTTTTTATTCGTGTTCAGTTCGATAATATTTTAACAAGTTCATATTCGTTCGTTAACGTTCGATTGTTTGGTTCATTAAAGAAATACAATTAATTATAATACAATAAAAATACAAATTTTTTTAATTAAAATGTCATAAAATAATTACATAAACTACAAAGTTTATAATATCATTTCATAAATATTGTGCTCCACCTATTATGTATTGGATATATTAATTATATAAATATAATTACTATTGATTATATAATATTAATATATAGTATAATTTTATAAAATATTTATTTAGTTCGCAAACCATTATCGTGAACTACCGAACACTAATAAATATGTTCGTATTCGGTTCGTTATCTAAACAAATATGTTCACGAACTGTTCGATTCGGTCAAATTCGAACACGAATTGAGCATTGACCAATTTTTTTTACGAACACTTCACGAACGTTCGGTTCATTTACCCCTGACGATAACACTTTCTTCTTTATAATAACACCTTTTAACATGTTGATTGCGTAATTTAAATAATCAAACTAAAGTACGCCTCAAGACACTCGATAGAAGTTAATGAACCAATTAATCTCAAGTTTGTATTTACTTGACTTTTCTAGCTTGAGGAAGTACGTTTTTGTACAAGAAATTCATGCATTGTTTTTATTTTTAAGGAACATTAATTTTTATTTCCTTTCAATCTATTAAGTACACACCAATTCGAGGATGCAGAAAATAATATCCAGTAAAATTTAAACGACTAGTAGAAACAAATAGAAAATTTCTATTCTATCAATCTAATATTAACCGGACACAATGCTCCCTCAAACGGGTATCCATCCAAGCTCTATTAATTACGACATCAATAATCTTGTCCTCCAGGTAAGGGTTTGAAGGTTTCTGTTGGAAGATGGCAGTGTTTCGTTCAATCCATATGGCATATATAGTTTCACTAAATGCACATTTGAGGAGCTTTGAATTCCAATGCTTCCCACCAAAGCGTCGACACATCATGTTGAGTTCCATACTCCATCCTCGAGGGGCTCGATTTATTTGCAACCATCCCATCACCCGGGTCCAAATGCAGTTAGTATAGGGGCATTCAAATAGGAGGTGTTGCGTTTCAATTTGGGGACAAAATAGGAGGATAGGTCGATGCCACTGCTCCATCTTCGAACTTTGTCCCGAGTCGCCAACCTTTCATGTAGTGCCATCCATGTACAGAACATAGCGCGAGACCGAGCTTTATTTCCGAACCAAAACTTTTTGCATCTTACCTTTGGCTTAGCACATCGAATCTCTTTATACAATAATCTGGTGGGGAACTTTGAGGACAGCAAGGACATCGACCAGATGCGCAATGGGAGCACCAAATCCCGCGCCTTCATAACTGCCTTCATTATCCTAGAACAGTTTGATGTGAGCACTACATCCATGACATCCCGATCTTTTACGTATTAACAGTGTATCCATTTCATCCACAGTTTGTCTACCTTGGTGCACAGGTTCCATAATAATTTAGCAATGGTGCACTTATTCCAATCAACAAGCGATGCCAAATTTAAGCCTCCCTAGTTCTTTTCATCACAAATCTTGTACCATGCAATATGGGATTTTCTGGTGATAACGTTTGTGCCAATCCACATGAAGGAGCGAAAAATTGATTCAATACACTTAAGAACAACATAGGGCATCGGGAAAACCTGCAACCAATAGCTAGTCATGGCATGGAGAACACTACGAATAAGTTGGAATTGACCTGCATAGCTAGTAGCTTAGAAGTCCAATGCCGAATTCTGGAGTTTATTTGATCAATCAAAGGTTGTAAATCCCAGATAGTGAGCTTGCATGTAGAGAGAGGGACACCAAGATACTTAATAGGCAGTTTAACCAGCTAGAATCCTGTCAAGTGCAGAATTTCCTCCCTTGCGGATCTGGGAACACCACCGAGGAATATTTGATACTTATTGGGGTTTGTGGCAAGGCCTGTTGAAGTCGAGAAGATGTAGAAGTGGTCGAGGAGCAGCTCAATAGAACATGGATCACCTCTAGCAAAAAGAAGAAGATCATCGGAAAAGCATAAGTTTGTTATTCCCAAGACTTCGCACCGATAGTGGAAGTTGATGTCCGGATCTCTCTTTAGCAAGCTGAGGACAAGATGTAGGTACTCCATCATAATGAAAAACAACAATGGGGATATAGGATCTCCCGACCGTAGGCCACGCTTCGCTTTAAGGAGTTGTGAAGGGGTGCCGTTAATAGCATAGTGATAGGAGATAGGCGTGACACATTGCCTAATCAAACCAACAAAACGCATCGGGAACCCCATCTCCTCCAAGATCGATTGCAATGCATCCCATTCTACGGTGTCAAAAGCCTTCTGCAGATCCATCTGTATCATACATCGCGGAGAAAACCTCGAACCAGTTCACTAGCCTTTAAAATGTTGTCATGAATAACCTTGCCCGGTAGGAAAGTAGATTGACTTTCATCAACTACCGAGTTAATTACACAGCTCAGTCATCTAGTGAGGGCTTTCGAGATGATTTTGTAGATAGTGGAACAACATGATATCGGCCTCATCTCTTTCATGGTTCATGCGGTGGCGGATTTCAGTATGACGGTGACTAACGTGCAGTTTACCACGACATAAAGCAGTTGGGAGTCGAAAAAGTCCATGACCGAGCTAATAACGTCACCTCTGATTATACTCCAAGCAGCTTTGAAGAATTTTGTGTTGTAGCCATCAATTCCCGGGGCTTTAGTATCACCTATGTGATTAAGAGAATCCCAGATTTCTTGTTCGGAGATGGGGGAGATCAAGATAAGCCGATCTTCTCTACAAAGCTATCGACCAACACGGAGAGCCTCGATATTGGCGCTAGGGAGTTGCTGGGAAGCCGTGCCGACAAGGGTCCCATAGAAACACAATATCTCTTTCTCTAGGTCACGTGGAGCTTTCAAGATTTTCCCATCTAGATCTATAAGTTTTCATATGCCCACTTTGCGGTTCTTTTCTCGGACAGTAGCATGAAAAAACGCATTGTTTCCATCCCCAGTACGAAGCCAATGGACATTAGCTTTTAGTGCAATAATCATCTCATCCATGTCATTCAATTTAGTAACAGCCTAAGTGCATTGTCTTACTTCCTGGATAAGTCCCACATTAAAATGATCTTGGGCAAGTGCTTGTTGCGCTCGAGAGGTCTCAAGACTACGGGAGGTGCTAAGGACCAGCCAAGTGAGGGGCTTGAGATGTCGTTGTAGCAATTGTAATTTCCTCCATAAAATATGCATAGGTTGCCATGATCAGGATCCCAAACAGCTTGTACAGTAGAAAGGAAATCTTCGTGCGAGGCCAAACTATTCATAAAGCGAAACTGTCGAGGCTTAGGGTGAGGGGGAGCAGCCGTGTCAAGCACGTGTAAAGGAGAATGGTCAGATACTGCAGGTTCAAGGACATTAATATTACTGGAGGGGAACTTTAAGAACCAGTTTGGGTTACACAATGATCTGTCAATACGTGAGTAAATAATAGCTTGGTGTTGTCTATTAGACCATGTAAAATGATCACCCTCCATCTCCTTTTCCACATGATTCGCCAAACTCATCATCTCCTCGAGATCCTGAAACTCCGTATTTGTGATAGGGTTGCCAACGACTCTATCCATTGGTCCAAGATCATTATTATAATCACCAATAACCATCCATGGCCTTGAAACGCTCAAGGCAAGATTTTCAATGTCAGACCATAATGCACGATGCTTCTCCAGAGTGTTATGCGCATAGACAAAGGTGGCCCACAGAATCAAAGTATATGTGAGATCATAGATGCCACAATGGATAAACTGATCCGACTATGAGTCAACATGCACCTTAATTCGTTAATTATTCCAAAGGATCCAAATACGTCCATGCGGATGATGAGAGTAGTTATCATAGTAACACCATTTATTTCCAAAACGAGCCCTGATTCAAATAGTATTAGGTTCTTTGACTCGAGTCTCTAACAAAGCAGCAATATGAACATTAAGCGGCGGGAGCTAATCTCACAATGATTAGCTACTTTGTTCAGCCCCCTTGTATTCCAGGCTAACATTGACTTCGGGTCGGAGGCAATTCATGGTCAGCTAATTGACGTAAGGCCTCAAACCCGTTTTGTGTTTGGATAGGTGGAAGAGATTATGAATTGTTGCCTGGAGCCACCCCAGAGGTGGAGGTAGAAGCATCCGGGTCGATAGGGCGAGCAGGTAATGGCCGTTCTCCTGTGCAAGCTTGCTGCCTCCTAGGGCAGGCTCTCGGTTTGGGTTAAATTCCTGCAACTACCTTTACCTCTGTGAGGAGATAAAAGTATTGGAAAAATAGCGAGTGCCACTGGAAAATCTCGTGTTATGATTGAGGTTGATGTTACCAAGGAACTCCAAAAGTCGATTCTCATTGTTGATAACAAAGGCAGGAAGATAGTTCAAACTGTAGAATATAAGTGGTTGTCTGCCTTCTGGGAAAAGTGTCAACAAATTGGACATGTTTGTGGACAACCAACGGAGGCTCAAACCTGGGATCTCCAAGCTACGACAGCTCATGATGCACCGGCAGCAACACGGCAAGCCCCGACTCGCAGACTGCCTGCCAGTGGGTCGATACAATGTGCTTATGTTAGGTGCGATAATAGATGTTCTTTTAGGTTTCATGAATAATAATGACTTGGTATTTGTTGTTGATATATAGTGACAACTTTTTTTTTAAAAAAACGGCTAAAGGGTGACTCAAACCCCGATTTATTCGTTGGAGGTGAAGCGTCTTACCAACTGAGATGCGCTTCGTTGTCGATATGGTGACAATTTTAATTAGTGATATCTCAGTGCTAGCTATATGATCAATAGTGTGTGATCGATTTTTGTTGTTCATTTAACCATGAATTTATTTTTAGAAATTTACTATTTTTAATGGCTCAAATTTATGTCATTTTAATATTTTTAAAAATTTAGACTAATGAGTGAACTACATATGAATTTAGTATTCATGTAAAAGGGATATTGCAATGACTTTATAAGAATCCCATATAACTTTTTTCATATTTTTAATAACTTTGGTTTTCTTTTTCTTGATAACATAAACAAAAATAAATAGTTGCACTTAATGAGAGTGTACCTCACATACTTGAAAGTAGATGGTGGGTAGTTTTTTTTTATCCTTTTCTAATAAATCAAGGGGTTTTGTTGTAATTCGTTAACTCATAGGGGGTTTTACGTACATTATTAATAACTTATGAGAGTGTTACACATTCCACTAGTAATGATTTTTCATACACAATAGTGATGTTCTACGAGCTAGTTAGGTGTATATCACTCAAATCTAGGTCGAGTTGATTTACTGTCCGATCGATTCATTAACTAAACGAATTATTTTCTATTTGTTTAGTCAAGTCTCGAACTCAGAGTGACAATAAGTATTCTAAACTTGGCTCATTTCATTTGACTTTTACTCGGCTCGAGCTCCTTAACCAAGAATAAATCTAAAAGTAACGAGGGAACTTTTATAAACAGTCAGGTGTCGCCTTAACTAATATTAATTATCTATTTTAATCCATTAGATTAAAACTTCAATAATTGAGATCAAATAATCTCGTGTCGCATGAGGTGTTGTGCTACGTGTTGCTCTAACCACCTACATCGCTCAAATATATTAATATATAAATTTACAAATATCATTAAAAAAAATTCTTCGTATATAATAAATACCCCATTAACAAAATTAACTTTTTTAAACAAAAAATTAAAACTAATAATTAAAATTAAATTAAAATATTCTCCAAACTAGGAGATTAAACAAAACTAAAATTCAATAATAAAAATTAAATTAAAACAATGAGAGAATTTTAATTTATGATTCATGTTAATGTTGTCCTCTTTCCCATTAATTGTCAACCTTGATTTTGAGTAATGTTAATATTTGAGACTAATTATAATTTTTAAGATTATAATTTTCTTGCAAATTATATAATATTTATTTGATTATTTTATTTTTAATAAATTAAAAAAAATTAAATTTAAATAATAATTAGCGGTTGAGGGCGACAAAAAACAATAGTAGAGTGCAATATGGAATAATGATTGAGTGCGACATAGAGAACAATAAACATGTGTCAGATGATACATTGACTGATAGTCAGCGCGATACCTTAACTGACGTTTGAAAGTCTGACGTAACAAAACATTTATTTAAAACATTGTCGAGAGTATTAACAAGCTGGGCTCTACCAAACTAGATAATAAAACGAGTATAAACTTCAATTCGAACTTGACTGAAACACCTTATCGAACAATTCGAATTTTTAATAAGTCATGAGACGTGTAACAACTCTACATAATACCAATTTGGCCATGAGAACACCAAATTAAAGTCGAAAATGCATAATGTAGACCTACACCAAATTTTTTTTAGGAATAGATGATTATTATCAATTCGAATACCTATTAGGAACATCACATGAAATAAAATGAGAATTTTCAACTCCTTGGCACCCCCGAACCTACACAGATAAATAACCCCCTCCATCACAATGAAAGCTCACACATTTCGTGGTCCAAATTTCCAACAAAGTTAAGTCTCCAAGTAAAATTGAGACTTGTCCAAAGTTCAATTTCACTATTCAAACACACAAGTAGCTAGACACACACTTTTACAAACTCTTCATATTTACACTTAATTGGCCTTTAATTCTACCACACTTGTTGAAACCCTAACAGTCATGAATAGTGAACACCAGAACTCAGGTGGCCTTGCTTCCTTTTCTCGTGATGCGGCAGGTAAGTCGCGAAAGCCAGATGCGGCGTCAATTCTCGAGACTCTCCCTAAGAAGCCGGTGAAGAGGAACAAATATGCTCTGGCCATCTCTATTCTGGCTTCAATGACTTCTGTCTTGCTTGGATATGGTAAGTAAATTGTCATTATATCTTTTCATACTTCATTTTTTCATGGACACACCTAGAATTATCAAGAATCAACTTTATATGATGCATGCACATAAAGTGACGTTATCATTTGGAAACAGATAACCACTTATGTACTAGATCACTGATTAGAATTTAATTGTCACACGTTATTTTTATCGAAAAATTGTCTAAACCCTCATTGTTAAAATTAATGGTTTCACGGTTATACCTTTTTTATATTCAAGAAAATGACATGAAACTGAAAGCTGGCTTTTTGCAACACCATGTTCATTGAAACATTTACCATTCAAAGTTTTGAGTGAATTTTTTACTTTTTTTAATTAAATAATCAAATTATCTTTCAATTAACGCCTAAATATTTCAACAGTTAAAAGGAATTGGAAACCCGTTAATTTTTTAATATCGTGAATATTTTGTCACACCTAAACTCTTGGAGTAACATTTTCGCACCCCTAAGTTTAATCGGCACTTCCTTTGTCTCTTAAAAGTTGACAAATCCACAGTATATGTAGTGTGGAAAAAGTAGGCCAAAATTAAAGTGTAATTAATTTAATTTATGCAGATACGGGAGTGATGAGTGGAGCTACACTATACATCAAGGACGACTTGAAAATCTCGGACGTCCAAGTGGAGCTCCTAGTCGGGACAATTAACATCTACTCCCTTGTGGGCTCTGCAGTCGCGGGTCGGACCTCCGACTGGGTGGGGCGGCGCTACACTATCGTATTTGCCTCTGTGGTCTTCTTTGTAGGTGCGCTCCTCATGGGAATTGCAACGAACTATGCTTTTCTCATGGCGGGGAGGTTCGTAGCCGGGATTGGAGTCGGATATGCCCTTATGATTGCGCCGGTGTATGCAGCTGAGGTAGCTCCCGCATCTTGTCGTGGCTTCCTCACCTCCTTCCCTGAAGTCTTCATCAATTTTGGTAAGTGTTCAATTAATCATTCAAAACACACACACACACCCGCTCGAATTTATAAAGCAAGTTGTGCCAAAGTTCTATATTGAAGAATTTGTGTCATAAGTTAGATAATTATATGTAACACTTGGATGAGAAAGTTATGATTTGTCCACGTATAGATGTAGCTAGAAGATCCATGTATACAGGGTGGATTTACGTAGGGGCCAGGTGAGGCAAGTGCCTCGCCTGGATTTAGGCTTCGAAGGTCGTATTGTTGTTTTTTTGGATTGTTTATTACAGGATAAAGTATATATAGCTTAATCTCCAAATAGAAATATATTTGCTTGGTCTCTCAATGGAAATGGCAGGGGCTTTAATGTCTTAGTTTTGGAGTGGGTTCGATTCCCAAATGCTTCAATTTCATTGTTTTGGTTAATCTCTTTCCATTTTCATTTTCTTAGCTTTTCCTTTCATTTTTTTCCCCAGCCTTTTGTTTAAGGAGTACATAGCTATGTTTTGAAAGTCGAATTGAGCAACACGGTATGATCATGCACTATTAAATTTAAAAGTATAGCCTTTGTATGTTATAAAGTCACGTAGCGTATGATCATGGATTGTCTTTTAACAAGTGCACCACTATTTTTAAGTAAAATAATATTTTGAACAAAATTACAACTATGCTATCTATGTACTTTTATATTTTATAAGTGAACGTGTGAATATCTATGTAAACTATTAACTAAAAAACTAAAAAAAAAAGTCATTCATTTAACACAATTATTTTTTTAGTATATTCTCATATTCTTTACTATAGCTTTCGAACCTTTTGATTGCTTTATAAACACCATTTTTTCAAGACACTTCTTTTATTTCGATTCATTCAATACTTTACATAACGATTAGTATCTTTGTTTTTTTCATTGCTTTACCTGACTCAAACTCCTGATTCCGCCACTGCATACATATTGATGCTTTTAATTTAAAACATTGACATCTCATCATAAATGAAAGAATACATTTAAAATGTAAACCAATTGATAATAAATTATATATAATTCAACGTAAAGATTTAACATATGTAATATAATTCATACAACTAATGGATCGGGTTTCGAGTTATTTTGCCGTTAACAAAAAAGAGATATAACATAATTAGTGCTATTGAGTTTATAATGTTCTAAAGTAAAATATCATCCAACTTCTTTTTTAAGTTGAAAATGTACGTTTCTTTTAAATAAGTACTTATGTCCCACGTAGAAGTGTTTTTATGTATTATTGACATGTAGTATAGAGGTAGAGTTGAAAGGGTTAGATCATTATGACATGAAAAATTATATATTTTGTGTCAAAATACATAAATTCTATCATTTAGTAAAAATAATTTATTTAATTGCATATGAGATGACTATGAAGTAATGTATTTGATGTGAGATGACTCTTAAGTTAAAGAGTATAATTATTTATTTAATTATTTTGTGTCGAACTTTTCTTTTTAATCTTTTAATTATGGATTAAATTGGACAGTAAAATTAATATGAAGTCATGTGCGGGTCGGATGGAATATAGTACAGTAGATGATTTGTCTTCTCGAGTCTCGAGTAGCTAAAACTAGAAGTATTAGTTTGACCATAAATTCACGCTTCTCGTGAAGCACATGCCTTGCCCAGTTGCCTTTGAGGCCATGACCATGTGCTCAACTTGTGGACTGTTTAAAGTGAATGATTTTTGGGCCCATATATATTTTTGGGCCATATGGGCCAAACTTCCTGTCCTATTTTTCAGACTTTAGCCCATTTTTGTTCTTATTCCCAATTTGGTCTTCTAATATTTCCTACACCACATTGACTTCTATGTTCATTGGATTAATTTACTGCACAAGTCAAGTCAAATTTGAATTTCTGAGATGATTAGTAAGGATTGACAAGTGAACATGTAAACATCATATTTTCCCAACATAGTGGTTAAAAATATGTTTTTTTGAATTTTCTTAACCAACTGATAATATTAATTATTGCTTGTTTTGAAAATCTGTAAGATGTACAAGTGTAAAATTCTTGATTCATATGAATATTATTGCAGGAGTTCTACTTGGTTTTGTATCAAACTATGCGTTCGCGAAGCTTCCTCTTAAGCTAGGATGGAGAATGATGCTAGGAGTAGGAGCACTTCCAGCCGTCTTCCTAGCCATCGGGGTGATATACATGCCTGAATCCCCTCGTTGGCTAGTCATGCAAGGCCGCCTTGGTGATGCAAGAAGGGTGCTAGACAAAACATCTGACTCACTCGAAGAATCAAAGCTTAGGCTTGCGGATATCAAAGAGGCTGCAGGAGTACCGGAAGACTGCAACGATGATATTGTTCAGGTCCAGAAAAGCTCCCAGGGCCAGGGTGTGTGGAGAGATCTTCTCCTCCATCCAACAAAACCCGTTCTTCACATCCTTATATGTGGTGTTGGTATCCATTTCTTTCAGCAGGGTATCGGTATCGACTCAGTTGTGTTGTACAGTCCAAGAATCTATGATAGGGCTGGGATCACGGATACTTCAGATAAGTTGCTTGCGACCATTGCCGTTGGGATTAGCAAGACGTTCTTCATTTTGATCACAACGTTCTATGTTGACAGGTATATTATTGGTAAACAAACATTCCACATGTTTAGACTTTTAATGATATGAACTCCTTATTGAGATGATGTGATTAATTCTAACAGGTTCGGTCGTCGCTTTCTGCTACTCGTAAGTTGTGCTGGAGTCGCTTTAACCATGTTCGCCCTAGGAACTGTCTTAACAATAATTGACCGCAATCCTGATGCAAAGCAACCCGGCGTCTTGGTTTTGGTGGTGCTTTTGACAATGGCGATAGTTGGATTCTTCTCAATGGGATTGGGGCCTATAGCATGGGTGTACAGCTCCGAGATTTTTCCTCTAAAACTTAGGGCACAGGGTTGCGGCTTAGGAGTGGCTATGAACCGGTTCATGAGTGGTGTGATCTTAATGTCATTTATATCATTGTACAAAGCGATAACAATTGGCGGGTCATTCTTCTTGTTCGGCGGCATTACAACACTCGGGTGGATTTTCTTCTTCACGTTGTTTCCGGAGACTCGAGGGAGGACGTTGGAGGAAATGGAGGGTCTCTTTGGAACTTTCTTCAAATGGAGGACTACAATGAAGGAGTTGGATGCCAAGAAGAGGCGAGGTAGTGATGGTGCCTAATTAAGTATTGTGTAGTGAGTTACATTTGTGTTCTTAATTGTTGACTGTTATAGATCTTTAATGATAATTAGTTATATATTATGTAATATATAAATCTATGAGAGTTGATATATCTCTTCGTGTAATCTTTTGATCTTTATGGTGAATAATAATAAATGGATGAATAGGGAAATTGTCACCATTGTGGGTTGTTGAAATTGCTATTTGTCATAGTACTTTTAGATTCATATATTAGGTGAAAGGATAAGATGCAATATAAGTAGAAATCTTGCACATCAATATAACAAGAATCTATCTTTTGACATTGGTGGAACTTTTTTACGGATGATAAGTGCATTGTTCCAAAAGTGCATCTAATCAACTTATATATTTCACAAGAAGGACAAAAAGGAGGCAATTAATTATGTGAATAAGATTGCATCAGGGATCACGAGCATATTTTTTAGTAGTTGTTAACTCGTTCATCTACATCATATCACATTATATCCTTTTAATTAGGAATATCACTATTACTTAAAGTTCTTATCAATTGTAATTAATATCAAGTGGCTAGTTTAAGGAAGAAGTTAATGACTTCAGTTCAAGTAAAATATAATTAATTAAGTACAAAAGAATACCCAACTGAAAGAGGTAAATCCGAAACACAATCAACATGGCTGACAACTTATCTAGAAACCCTATGTAGAGAATTATGCTCGTATTTCAATAGCTAAAATTAAAGGAATTGTAGAATTTAAATTTTCTTATTTGTATTTATTTTACATCTACGTACGAGATTAGAACTTAAACATACGGTATATCTTTGAAATTTAAATACAGACTGTATTACATTTGGAAGGATGATATTCATTAAAAAGTTAATGACGATTTTATATCATTAGGATTGAGATATAAGGATAAAGTTGTTAGTGTATATCTCGTCCATATTGGTGGACTAACTTATCCTATTCAGTGATCTTGAGTGATTTGAAAAAAGAATTACACTCCGTGTAGTTTTGAATGAATTATATATGTCTAGATACAATGATAACCGAACAATCACTAGCGAATACTGTTGAATAAGGTGTAGCGATTTACTCAATATTAGCATCGTGACAATGATGGTTCCGTTGGTCTTGAAGCATTCTCAGTTTCAATTTGTAATATCTGATTTTGGGACTTATTTTGTATTAATTACTCATGCACTATAGTTCAAGAAAAAAGAATTTTCCACCGATCACTAAAACTTGAATTCCTTAATCTATTTTCTCCTATCAAAAGAATATTTCACTTAAAGAAACGGTGATAAATTACAAATTAAAATGGTACTTTATCTTGAGATAATATATTCAATTGAATCGTCGATAGGGTATGGACAAATAATGTTTTTAAGACAATGGTCGAATTCTTTTGTCTAGTTTGCATGCTCTTTTTCAGCACTTCCAACGAAAGTTGGACCACATTTAGCTATCATGGGATTCCCTCTATAGTAGCTAGAAGTATTTGTTATTTCTAAGTTAAACTGAAATAAACTGAAATATAATTTAAAATATAATTAAGTAGTGTTAAGAGTTAAATCGAATAGAAGTAATGAAATCCAATGAAACTGAAGGAATATTTATTTAAATGGAATAGATGGTTAGTAATTGTTTTATGGGAGAATCAGTGGCGTGGTATGAAGTTTCTAATTATTCTCAAATCCGATAATAATTTAAGTGGCGTGGTATCGAATAAACTATCTTGTGACTAATTTCCCCAACACTTGGGGATATGTCCTACATTCTTAGGTTACCTTTTCTATGCACTCACCATTTTGAATCTAACTATATGCTCATGTGATTGATCTTCAAATTGTGACTATAGTGCTGTATTATTTCAAGAATTTCATCATTATAAAGTTGTGGCTAAAAGTATTTTATCAAGAATTTCATCTGAAAGTTGTTACTAATCATTCGAGGACACGTTTAGACGGTTAAGTAGCTATGATGATATTCACAGGGCCGTCTCCGAGAATTGAGGGGCAATGTGTAAAAAAATTAAACAAGGCCTAACACCATACGCGATATTAAATAAAAGAAATTATAAACGTGCAAAACATCCAAAATCAACCGTTACAAGTATTGTTTTTAATAAATTTTACAAAAGAATAAGAAACTACTTGAAAATTGCAACTCTTCGAGCATTCTTTGAAGCAAAATCATCAATTAACTCGTCATAACTCACT
>JAYMSP010002478.1:0-24077 GCA_036897095.1 Plantago elongata
TAATTTTTAATTATTTTATTATGACACTTGTTAAAATTTTAATGAAATATTGTTAATAGTACAATGTTATGTAGTACTGAAATTAGGCAAATCCACCTAAATAAAACTCAATCAAAATCAATCGTACTCGTATAAAATTAAACGTAACCGAATATAATGTAATATGTGCATCGGTGCAAACAAGTGTTGGACCAGGGTCCAGGGTTATAAAGACGCACACACCAGCCTTCATCAGGCATTAATGAGCTATCTTACTTCCACGAAAGATTCATTAACTGCTCTGGTACATCTATCAACAGCTTTTTCCTCATAGGGTCATTATACAAATCAGGCTTTTGTGCAAAATATTTTTCACCTTTACATGGTAAAATGGAAAGAACTTTTGTAGTAAAAAGGTAAGTACATATTAAAGACAAAATGAATAAACCAAATGCATGTCTATCAAAATTATGGCAATAAGTGAAATTATGAAGGTATGTATGCTGCAAATGGATAGAAGCCAATTGCACACAACAATGAAAGGTCCAATTTTCTATACCATGCTATGTATAATGAACTGTCAACATTCATCTTTATATAATTTCCCAAAGTATGATAAAATTTACATTACACCGTAAAAATTCTACACTATTTTTGAATTGGTCGATGTTCGCATGCCACTGGTCATGCATCAATATGCCATTTTAGTGCATATAATGTTCGTTAGGCCCTATTTGTTATACTGTGCTGGAGTGATCATCTCTCCATTTAAATCGAACATTTTGTACCCAAAAAATTCAATTTCAATAAAAAAAACCACTCAAATTTTATACCAATCAGTCGCTTAATTACTTTTAAGCACATTTTATGAATAAAATTATGAAATTTGAAGAGAAAGGGTACAAGTAAAGCAAATTGTAGAACCTAGATATGAATTAATATATATTTTTTTAAGTGCTCAACATATTGATTAAAATTGAAGTGCATACCAACTGAACTGCACTTCGTTGTCAACATAAATTAATTTCTTTAACTTGGTGTAATTAAATATGGTATAAGATAAGCTTTTTACATTTTAAATGGTTTGCATGCACTATTGCATTGTATTTGATTTTTAAATTTATCACCCAACAGTTATTAAATCCAAGAAACAACTTGCCAGATTATTATTATCAAATTTAAGATTTAATTTAATAATTTCATATCTATCACATCTCAATTTTGTGACACACTTACTTATGCAAATATAGTAATATGATGTGTTACATCTTACATGTTAAAACATGACAGTTCGGGTCGGTTTATGTACAATGTTGTCGTTAGGAGTTACTCGAGAACCTTTTACGTTCGAGTTAAAATATCTATATAGTAAAATGTTCAACATAGTAAAGATTATGAATAACAAAACTACTAGCCGAGTGGTAATCACATTGCCCTAATTTGCAGATATTCTTCACATATGACATAACCCTACACTAATAAGCAGACTAAATGTCACTAATCACCCTTGAATACAAACTTGAAGCACTAAAACGCAATTAGTGAAACATATCAGCTTTAACAAAAGGCAAAACACCAAACTACAGGCCCCAAACTGCAATTAACATCTCCAAAATCAGATTTCACCAAAATGACACCAACTAATCCACCACGCGCCGCCGTAACGAACTCCTCCGGCGACCGCTCTCCGCCGTGAGACTGACGAGCAGATCGGCAAACGCTCCGACAATGTACTTGTGCGTGCTCTTCGGATTGAGTTCGAGATAGCACATGAGCAGGTCGTGCAAGTAGTCCCAGTTTTGCGGCACGTCGTGCAGGTCACGCGCCTCCACCATCTCCTGCATCGAGCGGCGGAAGTCGGCGTAGGGATCCGGCGAGTAGGTGGGGACAGCGATTGTGCCGGAGGAGAGGGAAGATGAGGAGGAGGAGGAGAGGGAGGAGGTGGAGTCGATGATGGAGTTGGAGCGGCCGGGTGAGGAGAAGAAGAAGCGGCGGGAGGCGGCGGCGGTGGCGAAGTCTGGTGGAGATTGGGAGGTGTCGGATTCGGAGTCGGATTCGGGATCGGAAATTGGAGTGGTGGTGGTGGATTGGGAGTAGATTGAGTTAAAGGTGTTTGTGAGATTTGGGGATTTATGATTTGTGTTTGTTTGAGTTTCGAAGAGGGAGTTGAAGGTTTTGGTGAGATTTGGGGATTTGGTGGTGGTGGTGGTGGTGGTGGTTATGGGGAAGCAGAGGTTGAGGTGATTTATTGGCATTGTGTTTGGTTTTTTGATTGATTGAGTGAGTGAGAGAGACAAAAGCGAAGAAATGGAATAGCAGAGGTTTTGCAGAGTGGAGATGAATGGTGACGACGATGATGATATTGGTGAGGTGAGTGGAGAGAAGGTGGAGAGGAAGCAGAAGAGAGGTGTTTTGTTTTGAGTTTTGCTGGTGTCAAAATTTGTGTTTCTTTCTTGAGTGAGCTATTTCAATCTCTATTTATTATGTGGGGAGAGATGCGTTCATGTTGCATTTGATTTGAGTGGGAAAGTACAAATATCGAAATAATATCCATCTTCAACTTAAATTTTTCATTCAATTATTTTTCATTTTAAATTCGAATAGCTATTACAATAATAAATATTTAGTGTTTACATATTTAAATAATTTATTTAGAGATTAACATGAATAAAGCATCGATAATGTTAGTTAAAACATAGTGAATAAAGTGCATTTTTATTTAGTGCATGTGGATTTTTACGTACTGTATGCGAATTTTTATTTAAAGTTTGTGGATTTATACCTTGTTTGTGTGTTTTTATTTAAGGAATGTGAGTTTTAATGTAACAAAAAGCGAAAGTTTTATGTTCTTTCCTTAGACTATCTTTATATATTTTGCTAATGATATGTGTGGTGTGTTTATATAAGTTATCTTGATACTATCTCTAAATACCTTGTTTAAACTAGGATGGTAATATACTATATAATAACAATTTAATAAGTAATAATATTTTATAATTTAATTTATAAATAATATTTACGAGTAATTTACGGTTGAAATTTGTATCGTGATAGAGGGAGCATTAACAATTGAATCTCAACTAAGCTTTTTCATTTTGTTGGATATGAATAGAGTGTAAGAATTAAAAAAAAAGAGAGCATAGAATGAATAAACTATTGGATATAGTACAAAATAGGAAATGTATGTTTTAAATTATAATAAGTTAAAATTTGGAAATGAAAATGGATAAAAATTGAGAGATTGTTTATCATATCTGTTACAACTTGATCAATTATACACCACTGTCGATCACTTTGGTAGTTGGCACCATTATACATTTGGTTTATTTAGTAATCCTAGATTAGGTTATCAGTTAGACTATGATCTAGTTGTTTTCTATATTATTTATGTGTACTCTAGTTCCGAAAGAGCAAGATTGAAGCAAAATATGTTGCCTGAACAATCTCAAAGACTCAGAGAAGAAGGAAAAAGTAATGCAAACTTGACTTCAGTCAATTTAAATTATTAACAACTCAATAAAACTAGTTTACAGTATCTTCAATTTTAAGTTACCAACTAATTTAATCCAACAAATACTAGTAAAATTACATGTTTAATTTGTTCTTCCATAGAGTTTTAAACCTCGTTCATAATACTTCTTTCAATTAACTAATTTCAAACTTTATAGGTATGCGAGTTTAAACATTTTGATATATTAAAATTTAATTATGTTCAACTGAAATTTATAAAATTAAAGGAGTTTTTATATAAGATTCTATGTTACTTGTTGTGTATATTTGTCCATCGGAATCATGAATAGCTCATTTTTTCCCTTAATATTTAATACAGTATATCATTAATGTTATTAAGACTTGGATTTGCGTTACTTAATCAACCTCTGTCTAAGCAACATTTTGGCTGGTTGTTGCTTGCCGTTTGAGAAAGGTGTCCATCTTTACTCGACAGACGCCTTGGAGCATTTCGGAGCTAATAATTTTTTTTTTATTAAAATAACATTCTTGTTTCCCAGTCTGCATATGCAACCTCGAGACCTTAATCGTTTCAAATTTAAAAATCCAAAAAGTGAGTTTAAAGTTCTACATACATATATATATATTGAAATAAAATATTAATTAACCTATAATTGTATGCTAACTTATATGTTAACAGTGAAATCTTATTACAAAGGGTATAGGTAGCTTATTATGGCATTATACACGTATAATTTCTAGATCGAAGTGGAATTTTATTCGAAACGGTTCGTTAAATACGTGCTTAAAATTCATTGTCGATGCATCATGTTACTAAATTGAATTTGTTATCAATAAGATATGAGTGATCAACATATTCAATAGTATACAATGTTTACTTATTTTATACTTTACTCGATTATTCATCAACATACACTATACCATAGGACCTGAACAAATCAAGAGGACATAAAATATGAAAGCATGGAGCTTCAAAGGCAGACAACTCTATATGGAGGGACATCCCTCTCACACCTCAAGGTTGTATAGCCAAAGAGATACCTCAAAGTTTCACACCATACACATGATCCTTGAAGATGTTATTGTATCATGTTGATCCCTTCATTATTTATAAGTACCGAATTCATTACGTTTGTGATGTATGTATTTATTACTATTACTCAAGTCGTTTCGAAGCACGATGCACACTCGAACATCATGTTAATTCACCACCCGATTTATCCAAAGCAAGCTGGTAAAAGTGTCGGATCCCCTTCCCTCTACATTCTCAATCGAACCTTTACTTTGGTAAAATTTGACATCTCCATACCTTTTCCATTATTTTGGATAATGAGAGAATTGAGGTCAAAATCATGGACTAACAAGCAATGGATTTCTTAAAGCATCATTCTCCCCAATAACTGGCTCATGAGTCAATAAACCAGACCACTAATTAACAACATCACATTAGTTTAAAATAGCAATACCTAGCCCCAAATTTATCCTTCCTTCACCATACTGTGAAAATCAAAGCGAATCTACTCAGAGATGCTGACACCGTACCTTGTGAGATCAAAATAAGATTTTCGTCCTGTGCTGTTATCAACGATCGAATAAGGGATCTAGGACATATACATAATACATGTATTGGCTGGACGATTGATGAATAATAATGAACAATACCGGACATTGTCTCTCTTGAAAAACATGTCAGGTCATCATCAATCTGCTCCTTTGCTACGGAATCAGAAAGTGAAGTATCAACTTTCATCAACACATATGAATCATGGCATTCACAACTTTTAACTAAAATTTCAGATTAATTGCTGTACACCACGGGTTACACTATTTCACTTCCAGTTTAGTTCTGGCTTATGCATATGACATTTGTTATTTTTCAAGTTATTAGAATTTGGAATACTTCTCTAAACATTCATCTTATGCTAATTGGTATAGGTAATCTAATTATGTATTCATAGTCATATTCATTCCCTTTGATTTGGTCCAATTATTTATTATGTACTCCACTTGAAAAAATCACGTAACTCTAATTTACATAAAATCACGTCATGAAAATTCAATTCAATCACTTCATACTTGTACCTTTATTTCACTCACCACTCGATATGAGACTTTAACTACATATTTACAATGGAAGTTAAAGTCCGGAAAGATTTCAACACTAATGCTTCATTTGGTTGGCTAAATCACGACTTTAGAGAGGACCCTGGCCCTAAACCTCCGATTTGTTATGCATTTTGTAATAGGTTTTCGGGGGAGATAACTACCCGGGTTTTTAAGCCGGGGAAGCACGTGATTGGCTGGTTTCGTCTACGTGAGAAAGCTAGCATTCCCAAAATTCAAATTTATGTTGAACTTCATTCTTAGACCCAATCCAACAAGGCAAGTTGTCTATGTGCATTTGTTCTTAGCCGAAATTCAAGCTAAGCCCATAACAAATCATTGGATCAAAATCGAGCCCCAAAACTCTAATTTTAAGATTCAAAAATAAAATTAAATTTTATGTCTTTAAGATCAAAACGAAGCTCAAACCCAACCGAATCAAAACAAGCATAAATGCATGGACATTGAGTTTGAGAACAAAGTGGTACACGTTGGCATAATTAATAAAATTAATTAGCACGTGAGATTTGATGATCTGATCTTTAAGACATCCAAATCTTGAAGCTGAAAAAACAATTGAGTTGATAGAGGAATCTAATCTATTGTGCAATAAGATGAACGAGAGACAATCAAATCCACTAGTTCCACTTCCAACTAATGAATGAGTAATTAACCACGAGATTTATGACGCAAATGATTGTACCACCCTGTAGCTATTGAGTCGTTTTGTGATAATTTCACACAAATTATTGAAATAGTTGTCAACTAGTAATTTTGTAAAACATTGTCTAATCATATTCATCAACATCACTATGAATTTTTACTGTAGATGTATACGTAGCACTATGAGTCAAGAGAAGTTAATTGTCTTGTTGCAATTTAAAATCCGTTACTACTATAATAACACCTTAGTGTCAAAATCAATTGCAGATCTTGTGAGTTGTGACGATGTTTTTTAAGTGATTCATGACATTTAATACTTATATTTTAGACAAACACTTTGTTTGTTCAATTCCTGTGTTTTAACGTTAGAGTTCATTCAGGTTTCCCTTTCTTCTATCTCTACTTACAGGAGATATCTGGATTGTCATGTCATATTAATTTGATATTCTATAATCTAATGACTAAGAGAATATTGCAATCTAACAACGGTAAACAAAAATGAAATAGGATTATTAATGTGGGCGAAAAAAATACTAATCCACATAAAAAGGTACTCCTATAGTATATACGTGCTATCACGATCTTATTCTAAATGCGCACATTTAATCACAAACTACGAGAGAAATTACATGTAACTTCTACATACCAACGAGGGCTTGGCTAATCTCAGTACTACGTCGAACTGTACTATCGTTAGTACACCATCTAAATTTGAACAAGTGTCAAAATCTAAACATTTTAAATAATTTATTAACAATTTTCAACATTTAAATAATTTTATGAATATAAATTTACATAATTACAAAAATCACACCTCCCCAATAATCTCCTTATAATTGAACCCAAAATATAATCTTCTTCTCCAAAAATCACCATCACCTTCTCTTCTCCTTCTTCAATTATTACCACCAACACAAACCACTGCCTATCACCGAAGCTCCGACAAACCAATTCATACAAGAACATCACTATTATTTATTTTTATTATTACCCGAAGTTTCGATCAGCTGCCGCCATGAAGTTCGAGAATCTCCATGGTCGAGCTTCCATGTCATGGCATCCATGGAAGCAACTTCGAGCTTCCATGGTTGCCATACACGGAAGCTTTCGAGCTCCCATAGCTTGGCAGCCATGGGAGCTCAAAGGGCTTCCAGATCTGGAAGCCCTTGCCATGGAAAATGCTCAAGCTTCTGCTTCCATAGCTTGGCTGCCATGCAAGCCCATCGAGCTTCCATGGCGTGGCAGCCATGGAAGCTGCTCAAGCTTCTGTTTCCATGGCTTGGCTGCCATGGAAGCTTGAGTTGCTTCCATGGCTTTCATGATTGTCATGCCAAGGAAGCTAATCGGAGCTCCGGTCCCGTCTCTGACCGGAACTTCAATTAAATGAAAATAAAAGTTAACTTTTTATTATTTAAAATTGATATATTTGTGAATTATTGATGATACGGTTGATTTGATATTATTTTTGGTTATATTTGTTACATTAAAAATACATAGGATATTAAGTAATTTAATCTTATAATATATTTTATTATATTGCGATATTATTACGTGACATCCCACCACATTAATAATTAATCAACGGATGAAATTATATTAAAATTTAATCTAATAATTAAAAAAAGTGTACTATTATTAGTATAATGTGACCGTACTATTTGTAGTCATGCCCTAATAATAATCATAGCTTTTCATTTCGATATTGGAACTCTTATGCAAAAATATATCATATAGGTCAAACTACATATACAATTTTATATATAGATCTTCACTATGGTTACTTTTTCTATTTTTGTTTGACTATTTCTTTTTTTATTTGTGTAGTTTAGTTTTCTTATTTTTGTGTTAAAATAGGGAATTTCACAAATTACATAATTTTCACGCCTAAAAACCGTAAATTAGGTATGACAATATACAATTTTTTATTATATTATTAAATACAAACGATACTTTGATCATTTTTTAAATTATTAATTTCAAAATATCACCAGCCTGTAATTTCTCCCTATTAAAATTTCTCTTCTAAACTTATTGTTTACTGGAAGCCCAGGACCAACTATAAAATTCACTGTGAGGCACAGGCCCATAAATTATTATTTTCATCATTGAGAAGATAAAACAAGAACAACAGGATCTTAGGTTACATAAATTTATACATCCCAGTTTAAACTCCACAATATAAACTCAAGAGTGCACTTGGATTGATTAACCTTTCTGCTGGTTAAGCCTCACTGAAGCAACCACAGATGCCGCCACGCCTCCCGGATATGTAACCATATCCGCCCTATTCCTCAACTCCGCTCCCATGATGGCATCCGCATCATCTTTCGTCACTAGCTTATCTTTTGGCAGCTTCTTTGTTGCACCCTGCACCATATTAATCGTGAATGATCACATCCTCGTTCACATACATTTAACCGAGTTGTGAAAAATGTATAAAACTCACATCTAATACGTCCCGCAACTTTATCTTCTTATCTTCAGCAACGGTGCGTGCATTGTTGCTGGCAGCAGACTGAGCTGTTGCCGTAATGCCACCAGGAATTATTGTGTCCTGGCCAGTTGCCCTGATTTCAGCTACCTGAATTGCGGCAGCATCTGCTTCATCTACTGGCTTGTCGCCAACAGTATTAACTACTGATTCCAGAGCTTGTCCGATCGTTATGGAATCAGGATTGAGAGAGGAGAGGGGTGGATTCTCAGTCGTCGTCTCTTGTCCTGTAAGTATGAATTTCCCAACAACCTGTCCAAATATCATGATACAACAATTAGATAACAAAGGACTAAATTATTACGTAAAAAAAGAAAAAATGGATTTTGGTTAACAAACATAGACAAATTATCTTCCTCCATCTTTCCATCTCTTAAATGAAATTATATCTCCCACTTTATATACTATATTTCCTACTTTATTTACAATCTCCTATTTTATATCATCTCTCATACTTTATTCATTCATTTTACTACTTTACTATTTATCTCCTACTCTATTCAAATTTTTTTTAAAATTTATATTCGGTCCACGAAAAGTTCAAGTCGGAAAAAGTATACAAACAATTAGTTTCTAGGAAAAAGTCTCCAGCTATGTATCTAAAAAAAAGTCAGTTATCTAGAGAACTATCTGGAAACAAACATATATATCGTTAAGAAAGTCATCAAAGCGTATATTTTCTAAACATTGAAGTTAGAAGTTTATATGGAAAAAGAAAAAGAATTGTTAACACCATAGTATATTGATTTAATTATCAACTCGTAAATATAAAATTGACCCGGTTAAAATTCAGCCATGTGTACCTCTCCGGCAACGGCCTCAGAAGCAACGGTTTGACGCCCGTCATCTTCCAAAGTTATAGTAACACCGTGATCAACCGTTCCCTCAGTGACATCATCCCGGCTTAGTACACCGCGCCTCACATTCACATCCGATGCTGACTGCATAACCGCTGCAGGACCACCCTTGAGAGTGTGACCAACCACGAAACCTTCGGCAGCCTGCGCAGCAGCAGCATCTCTAGGTGCTACAGGCTTTGAAGCAAGCTCTCCGGAGACCTGGAACACGTGGCCATACGTGACGGGTTCCTGGTCGGATTGCTGCGGCTTTTTGGACTGTCCTTGGCTCATTGTGGAAGTGATGTGTTCTGGTTGTGGATCTGCTAAGAAAGTTATGTTCTTGTTATCAGAAGGTTTGTAACTCTGTGTTCATGCAAGTATGCAATTTGTCTATGCAAGTGGAATGTCAGGATGTGTTTTGAGGTGGCGGGCCATTAGACATGGCTTTACACATGTCCCTGAATTAAGTCGACACCTCAGTAGTTCAATGCCACATATGCACCCAACAAAGTTGAGTTGTTACGAATTTGGATCAAGTCTTGAGGTATAAAATGTCATAGAATTTCAACTCAAAAATTATAGTGTGAGTGAGTATCAGATATTTCAATACATATACGTCTACCCTCGGTATAAACTATCTATGATCTCACATAAGAAGTTAATTTTGTATTTCGAAACCGTGATACTGGGAATTCTTGCAAAATAGAACATCTAAGCTGAGAAATCAAAGAACTGGTTATATCTCAAAATACCAGGTTAAAAAGAAAACAGGACGGTTTGTGCAAGTCTCCTTTGTGATTTTTCTAGCAGCTCAAAGTTGCTTTTTCCTGTCATTGGCACCTTGAATCAAAATGACCAGAACTTACCTTTTGTCCGAATGTCTCATTAAGTTTGGTTCAAACATGCTCATTTAACAATCAATTCTGTTTGATTTGAAGAGATGATCACACAGAGTGTACCTAATATTCCCATCTCAATTGACCCCCCCTCAATCCATGAGAGTGTTATCCATTCATTGGTCGATCGGATATAGACTGAAAATTCACAACTCTTACAATAATTTCACACCTTAAAGTTAGTTTTTTGACATTGGGGTGAGAGCAGACTTGGAACTATAGCTGTTTATTAACTGTGGAAGGCCTATCTAATCTATCTATGATGCTCTTGTCAAGCTCAGACACAAACAGGACCAGTTCCCCACACAAGCAAAAGATCAACTCAAGATAACCAAAATGAAGATCGCACTTTATGGATCATAGCATAAAACCAAATACATGATAGGTAATTTGCATACAAAAGACTAGTTTAGTTGGTACATGTGGCTTTTACAACTGAAGCCATTTCCCCTTTAGTACTACATGGAGTATCTACATTAACCTTCAAAAGTCAAAACTCCCAAAGTGCTTGTACTAAAAGCACCTCACTTCTCTTGATTCAACCTCGCCGCAGCAGCCATCGACGCAGCAACACCCCCAGGGTAGGTGGCAAGATCAGGGTTGTTCCTCAATTCCGCGCTGATCACGCCCTCTGCATCTTCCCTCGTCACAGGTCTGTCACTTGTCAGCTTATCCGCAGCATCCTACAAACCAACATGAATCTTACTCTTGTACTAGTACTGTTATCTATCAAAATCGCGAACCAAAGTCAATTTGAAGTGCTTACTGTCAAGACATCAGCAAGTCTAGTCTTATCTTCGTCCCTAGTAACTTGCAAGTTCCTTGCTGCAGCACTCTGAGCCTCTGCTGCTACACCTCCAGGCACGATATAACCCTTACGAGTGGCTCGGACCTCGGCAGCCTGAATTGCGGCAACGTCACTCTGATCTATTGGTTTGTTCCCAGCCGATATAGCCGATGCCTCCAGTGCTTCACCTATGGTTATTGGATCCTCGAACTGATCACCTGATTGTTGCTGCTGGCCTCCCATTTGCACGTCCGTGACTGGCATTCCATATTGTCCAATAACCTGCTCTCAAACATCAGCTAACAGCTAAAATTATGTGAAATCAATATGAATCAAATATGATTTGAACCAAATTAAAAGTTCCCATCTTCCGAATGAAGTTGCAAATTAATCAGAATAGAAAATAGTGAATCGAAGAAGGGCTAGATGAAGAGCTAAGACGTTAATATAGTAAGCTCAATTCACCTTAACAAACTATAACTACCGGAAGTACAACCCATGAAGCTTGATGTACAAGTCACAAACTTTGAAGTTTGAACTGTTCTATTTTTAAACGGTTAAGATCACAACAACTTTATCATATACCAATTACTCTTTACACCTATTATCCTAAACCACCTTACACCTTCACACCTTCACCGGGAAGCAAACTTAGGCCTCCCCACTCGTCTTTCCTCACTCTTCTTATTTGTGCGGTTTCTTGATTTCAGTTTCTTGTTTGATGAGTAATCTCTGATTAATAAAGCCAAAAGATAATAACAACCAAAAGTTCCAATTTTGTATATGAAGCGGAATTAGTCATGCTTCGGATATGCTTACTTGTTTAGCTAAGCTCGATGAATGAAATAAGCAAATGTTACATGATGTGATTTGTGAACACAGTGTGTATAAACTAGCGTGATACCTTGTTCAGGATGTTTAAGTAGCCTATTAAAAAATCAGCTAGTAGTAAACAAATTCATAAAAAATCCAGTAGATAGATTATCAACTACGCGTATCAAGTTATCAACTAACTTTGCTAAACAGAACGACTGCCAGTTTCATTATATAATTGCATTGAACGGTTTAGGATTAAATCGAAAGTTAAATGTCGAACTGTGGAATGTCAAAACGTATAGTGGGATGGAGAGAGTAGAAACTTACTTGTCCGCCAACGGCTTCGGTAATGACTTGATAACCGGCTACTTGGGCCTGGGCTATAGTGGCACCACGGACCTTAACAGCCTCAGTCATGTCATCGTGGGCCACTACTCCACGACGCTCGTTGATGTTAGCAGCGGATTGCATCGCAGCAGCTGGGCCACCTTTTGGGTTTTGGCCCAACACTTGAGTCTCAGCGGCCTGGAGAGTGGCAGCATCTTGCGGGGCTATGGGCTGGGATGCTAGATCACCTTTCACGTCGAAAACGTCTCCGTATTTGATGGGCCTCTGTGGCTGTTCTTGACTCATTGTTGCTACGAAATCAAATGAACAGATTGCGTTGTTTTCGATTCTGTAATGTAGTTTTCTGGTTGATAATTTTCATTGATGAGGAAGATGATCATGAAAGTGAAGTCATTTTCTTACTTATATGGTGGAATGGCGGTGGCGACATGGTGGGTGCATGGTGATGAGAAGCGGACACGTGTCGACTTGGGTAATGAGTCAGCTTGCTGGTGTTTGTTTGATAGTGAATTGCTCAACATTTCAGCTTCTTTTAGTACCTAATTGTGGTAGCAGCAGGTTAGGAATATATAATGCTTTGGGAGAAAACTCATGAAACAAGACAAGAACTTGGAATTTGAATGGGCAAAAGTATATGAAACTTGATGGTTAAAGACTTGAAGAATATAGGGGTTTTTGATAATTTTACTGTATAAGATCCAGATTTGGATTTCGGTGTAATGGATTGGGAAAGGTAAAGTCCTTCAGATGGTTTGTGGAGGTCTACCTTTTGCCCCTTCCACTTCGATGGAGGATGTGTGCGAAATTTGATCCCTCCCAATGTCTTGCAAGAGCATTAATGTAATAGTTGATCATTACGGAATCTCTAAGGTGTAACTTACGATAAAATTTATATTTTCTTAAAGTGTTGAGTTATCTTGACATTTCGACTTGCGGCAGTGAGGATAAGATATTCACAAGTGCATATAGCTCACAGACAAAGAGGCAATGTGCTCTATTGCCACTGCGGTTTGTGGGAGTGGAGTGATAAAAGTTTTGAGAATCCAAGTGAAATCCATGCCCTTACGAGTTGGATTGTACACCATTATTTAATTGATTTCATTGCAATCGACTACTTTTATTTTTATAAGCTAGAACAAACTCACGATGAAGAGCCAATTGATTTGTTAAAATACATGACGATCACTTTCTAGCCTCGCCAACAAACTATGTTGCAAATTGCTATCTTCTATGTACAAAACTACCATATACTATATCATTCAAATGTTTTTTAACGAAGAGTACATGACTACATCATCCCAACTTGATTATGCTCACCAAATTGTAGTGATGCATCTCCCAATAATTGTTGGAACAAGAAATGCCTCAATAAGATAAATATGTACCATATTAATATTACAAAGAATATGGCTACAATGGTAACTAATTTTTTTTAAAGGAGTGGGTGAATAGGGTAATGAATATGGTACGTGAACAAGATAAAAGACTAAACATGATCAACAATTAATTTAGTTATCTTTAAGGTATTCATGGTGCTTAATTGCCAGTTGATTCACTGTAATACTACCCAAATAGTGTAAAATAGACATTTTAATGTTGAACCACTTAGAACATGAGATAGCCCAAGAGAATTTGAGCAAAGCAAGAGGAGAAGTAATGTATTTAGGTGCGTTAAAACTTCCACTCAAATTGTAAAAAAATCGGATGAAACGCAACCATTCGCTCGTGATTAAAAGATGTCAAAATTACGAAGAAGTATACTAGTCAAAAGTTACTGCATCATCAAGAAAAGAAACTTAAGCCAGAGTGTTCGCCACCCACAACCAACAACGAGTAAAAACACGTTGTATTTGCATATCTTCATCCCAATCAATACGCTCGTATACCGGTCCGGTTCTATATAGAAAATATCTCTCCCGGCCAGTGGAATCATCCAGAAATTAACAACTAAAGCCAGGGCCAGTTTCGTAAGTTCCTCCCACCACCAATACCCTCACTACAAGTGTGAACTGTACTACTCGCCGATCTTATCTAGAAACTTAAATCCAACTCTGAGTTCATTTCAGATCCGTAACTTTCTCCTAGAAATACAAAATTACAAAACTCTTTAACCATTTTAAGCCTCACTCTGCTGTTACATCCAAGCTCCAATGGTGATTTCTTCATCTCTCTAAAATCACTGTTACTCCATACACTCTGTACACACCTTCTATTCGGTAGAGAGGTTTATCTATCGGATCTACGCTTCTCAGATCAGGTAATTTAGGTTTTTATATAACTGTAGCTGATTCGTTTGGGTGTGTTTTATGCTTAATTCCGGTTTGATGTTCATTTCCGTTTCGTTTCCGTTTGAAATCTTTGTAGATCTGAAGATACCGAATACTGAGGTTGCTGGTTTTGTGATTTCGATTTCGACTTCTTACAGATATATGTTTGATGTCAGATTGGGTTATACAGAAATAGATATTGATTTGCTAAGATTTTGGTGGTTGTGGAGGAGATCTAAACTTTCGGATTGTTTGGTTTGGTAGATATTTTCTTCAGTATCGTAGCTGGTGGTAACAGTAGTATTTGATCATTTTGATTCGATTGAAGTGGAAAAAAGGGATTGATTACGGGGTTATCAGGATGGAGATTGTTGTTGAGCATCACAGGAATCATCACCATCACTATGATGGTTATGGGAGGAACCGTAGAAATGGTCCTGCTAAGTTTAGGTCGTTTGGGTCAGCACCCAGGAGCAATGTTCAGGGGGTTAACTGTAGGAGTTACCAGTCTGGAGTCGGGTTGCTACCTACCCCGTTGAGAACCCGCTCCTCGACTACCCCTGTTAGTTGTAACAAATCATTTGCTGCCTCGCCGAGAACCCCGTCATTTTCTGATAATGAAAGCCAGAAGGGCTTGAAAAGAAGTTCGAGTAGTATGAACCCGACCCCGATTAAGATAAACTTTAATAGTAGGGATGATGAGTTGAGTTTCTTTGAGCGTTGGGCTGGGCCAGCTTATTCCAATTCACCACCCCCTAGCTCTTTACCCATGCCGAAATTCTCTATGAGGCCTAAAAGGTCTGTTTCGCTTGACTTGCCTCGTTCGGACACTAAGTATGATTTTCGTCCTATGGCTAAATCTGCACCTGCCTCGCCAACAAGAGAGCGTAGCCCTTCGCCCAGTGACCTGTTTGATACTTCGGACTCTGCGACACAGACCCTGCGTCGCATCCTTAATCTTGACATTACAGACGAATGAAGTGCCGAGGGCAGTTAGAGTTCCTGTAGTTTAGGAATCTGACTGCTTTATGGTGTAGAGTAGTGGTAGTGTTGTATATAGGTTGAATAAACAAGTCGGGATTGCGTGCAACAGTCTGCAGTTAAGGTGATATAACGATATGGGATGTGATTGCTTGGTGGGTCTGCTGTCTCTAGGCGTACTGGAAGTTAATGGGGGGGTCTGATAAGCGTTATTGGTTGTTTGGATGTTTCTCAGACATGGGTCTTGCCATGGAAATATATGTATGGAAGACAGAAAGTTGATTGCTGAGCTAGCTGTATAATTTGAATGGTGGTGACTACAATGCCTGCCAAGACTACATGTGGAAAGTAGTGATTAGCCTCTTCAGATACATCTTTCTTTCCTTTTCCTGTCTAGTGTCTAGTCTAGTTCTCTATAGATTAACTTGTGTATATTGTAAATCTTAAACTTGGTTAGTTCCAGTAGAATTACCTCCTCTCCTTGCTCTACTATGTCAACCCGGTTATTCATCCTGGTATCCGTCATTGGGTATTTTGCTTTCCTGTTTACCTGTCATCCACAAAGGCTACTCAAATTGGCTCCAAAACATCCTTTTCAATGCCCTTTTTTTCTCTTTCTTTTGGTTAGTTACTGACTCTTCCCTCACCATTTTGTCTGTTTTTTATAAAGAAAAATGGTGGGAGGAAATAGTGATAGATTATCTCTATGCTTGTAGAACTTAATCTTGATCATCTCGAGCAGGCTTCCTTAAGCTCTGCTTATCTATCTTTCTTTAAACCGGGTGACATAGTCTATCATTCTGCTTCTGGTGCTTATCTGTTCCATTCCGAGCTGTCCTATCAAATTTGCTTTCTTTCTATTAGAAAGTGTATTTGCCCTTTTACCGTTTGAAGGTCCGTACTGTCCTTGAATGAAGGCTGTTGATCTCATCAAGCTTCTTACAGGTTATACTTGCTTTTTCCAAGTATTGTATTAGATGTTGTGGCTACTTTTAATATTGTCATATTGATGTTTTGTTATATTTTTTAGCACTTATTCAGGTGTGAAGAAAGGGAATTCTTCATGGTTGCTGCGTAAACCTGGTCGCTGTACTGATTATCGCATTCCTTGGCTGTTCAGTTCTACTGTTAGTATGCAATGTAGTTGTCAAGTTGTGAAACATCTTTTGTTTTGTTTAAATGTACGGTTTGAGTGTCTTCTGAACTCGTGTAGCTTTTTGTTTCTCTTCCAGAATTCTGTTACCTTTTATGTCTGGTTCTTATTTCTTTCTTGTTCATTTTGTTGCCTATGCTTTTATAAATATATTTATTTTCTTGCTCGAGTTTGGATGGCTAAACCCTTACTTTGACGAGTAACTGCAGCTACATATCTTCTATAGAGTAAACATCTTCTCTATTATATCATTGCCAGTGACCAGTGTAATAAATAATCAGATTTGTCCCCAAATTAAAATTCATGATTAGTGCTGAGATTGAAGAGATCTATACTAGATGGTGATAGAAATGGTTATCTCAATTATAATGGAAGTAAGGTCCGAGAAAATTATATAATAAACAACCCATTCATATATGGATTTAGGATTTTGCATCAAAGTTGTGAATTTGAGGCTTGGTTCCATTAATAAGAATAACATGTTTATGATATTAGAGAGCTCTCTGATATCTGAATAAGTTTTTTGAGTTTTTGTAGACTTACTTTAGTGAGGTGTTTCTGAACATAAAACTGTTACTCGTGTGCTTCTTTAAGTTGTTCGTTGTTACTGGTGAAGCTTTAGGCTGCTGTAACATTTTCCACGCTCATGCATGCTGTCCTCCATCTTGACTGGTAGATTTAGGCTGCGCCGCTGCAGTGTGAATATGTGATAATCTAATTTGTAATTGAGCCTCACGGCCCTCACATACTCTTCTGCATTTTTGTGCTAGTAGTCTAGTCATTCATGTTTCCTGTGATAAACTTGAATTGAAGAAGCTCTTAATAAATCGAGACTTGTAACATCAATACTCCTATTTCGGAGAATAGCCTGCTTATACTGTTGTTAGTTACCCGCTCGAATTATAGTTGTGTGATTAATCTATACCATGAGTTGTTGCTACTTGCTAGTAAGCGATTATTGTTTACCATTGAAGAGCTTTCTGCTGTTGCTTTAGAAATACCTGGTGATTGATCCTACTTGCATATGGTATTCTGTCATCGTCGATTACTTCAATCCAATCATATAATTGTAGAACTTAGGGGCTGTTTGTCATACCGCTGGAGTAACCATCTCCCGACTCAAATTGAATATTTTGTACATAAAAAGTTTAATTTCAATTGAAAAATGCCACTCAAATTATATCTCAATGAGTCCCTAGTACTAGTACTAGACAGTTCAGAAAACAATTATGTGCATTTCAGCTTTCCAGTATGTCGAATTTGCATTACATATTTTACTCTACTACTTAGTTTTTATTGTTTACTACATAAACTTTGGGGCCTTACAAAGACCCAAATTCAAGTAACTGCAAGTATTACACTACTCTACATGCTTCTAAAACTTTTAGGAGCAACTAAATTGAGCCTATCATGAAATGAACATGAGAGATCCAAACTCAAGTTACTTGTGATGATGATTCATCAACTCTAAAGTTTCTAATAAATATCACTTCCTTGTGACGCATAGTTATATGCGAAAAGTTAAAGTAATGATTAAAAATGAAGAAGATGAGAAAAAGTGTAATTTAGTGATAAGACATGTAATTTTTGTGTAAAATTGAGATTGTTTATTGTTTTTTTATGATTGAGTAATTTCTTTTTAGTAATGTATGATGTTTAAGTGGATCATTAAAAATAATAATTAAAAATGATAAATTTGTGAAGTTTGCTGGAACAGAGGGATTTAGATAAGAAGTGAGTTTGTGATGATGATGATTCATCAACTCTAAAGTTTCTAATAAATATTACAACTATATAAGAAAAGTACTGCACTGAAAGCAACACCAGCAGGTTACTTGTACAATCAAAATTCAAAATTCACAACATTGACTTGTATCTTTACATTAATTAACTAATAACAAGGGTTTGGAATTTGGATTACTTGTAATATGGTCTATGTTGTAGTTGTAACGTTTACATAGAGGATAAGATACAGCTAGTTGAGCAATTCTTGAATGATACACCAGCAAAACTGTCATATTTTATGAGCTAAGCAAATAGTACTCATCAAATCATTGAGAATCACAGTAGCAAGTTTTTACATCATCCTCATACTCTCATTATCTGGTATATATTCAAGGAGAGAGAGGGAATTCAAGAAATATTCAAGAAACAAAAAAATTCAAACCAAAGATCATTTTACAATCAGGGCTGGAAAATTTGATGGAAATTCCTTATCTAAGAATCCTTTCTTGGAGATGCTAATTCCTCTGCAACAATAAAGTGTAGCACACAATCAAATTTTGTTTATGGATTTGTTCTAGAAAGCATCCTCCTCCTCTTGATTCTTCATTTCGAAAAGCATTTCCTGGCCGCGGCATTCTTGGCTGCAGAATGCCTTCTCACCCCTGAAAACCGCAGCAAATACATTGCAGAATCAGTATCTCCGCATCAAAAAGTCGAAAATGTTAAAGGGAAAACCACGTTCGCTATGTGCTCCTCAACACTTCAACTACAAGCCCCGTTTGCACTTGCAGTTGATCACAAAGTATACACACAAGTCAAATTCTTGATAGTTGATAACTTGATAACTTCATATAGATCACACATATGGACCAGTTCTTATTAATCATTGCAGTTCAACAGACAACAATAAAGTAAACAGTGATACAATAAATCACAACCACTTCTCAAGAATTCAGATTTATGTGAGTTCAATGATTGATCTTCAACAATTCAATGAATATTCATAGACTAAGAGATAATTCACCAATAGATAAGCACATTCATTTGACCAAATCAATGACTATGAGCTATGATCCATAAAGGGTAATCAAGAACATATCAAATGTTAAGGAAAATGAAATCATGGACCAAGAAACAAACCTGTAAATGTAAATATCTTTGCCTTGTTCAAGACTGTCTCTGCAATTGTGACAGTAGCTCAAGAAATCCATTGATGGAGAGATTGGTCCACTGGGCTCATAGTCCATCTTCTTGTCAAGATCATCGCAAAACTTGGCCTCGTCATCCTCACTGCAGCTCTCGACAATGCAATCGTCGTATATGTGAGTGGTTTTCGGGTTCGGTCCATGAATGATCACACAAGTATAGTCCTCAGAGAGCTCCATTTCTTTCAAAGAAAGCTGCCTGGCAAACTCCTTAGCAGCTGGGGTACTAGGAAAAGGGCTAAAGAGTTGAGAATTCCGAGTCTTGATCCCGAAATCGCCGGACTTTGGCGATTCTTCGGGCGAAATTTGGCTAACAGTGGGTATCTGAACCTTAAGCTTTGATCCAAACAAGTTCATTCTGTTAACTGCCTTGGTGAAATGCCCATCACTTTTGTCCTCATCAAGTGAGTCAATCAAGGCAAGTCCAATTGCTTGAGGTTCTGACTTATGGGGTGAGTTAATTTCAGCAAGTTTTGGTGAATTGTTAATGGTCTCATAGGCAAAAGGGTTGACAAAACTGGAAGAGTTCTTGGTGTCAAGAATGGAAGTTGGAGTCAAGATGGTGATTTCAGCAGCAGCATCAGAAGGCCTTTTTGTCAAGAACCCATTGAAAAACCTTGGTGAGCCTAAGAAAGATGAGACAGGAGTGTTGTTTGGGTTTTTGGTTGGAGATGGCAAACTTGGTGTTGTGTGATCAGCCATTAGAGCTTGTTTGCTGGTCACTGCTCTAGATCTATTCCTCAGCAATAGCATAATCAATTAAACACTTTCAAGAAATTTAACTGCAAAACAAAACAAGACCAGACAAGCAATGAACTTCAATTCAAGAAAACAGAACAGAAACAGGAAAACAGAAAGAAAAAAAAACTTGGAATGCAGTTGAAAACTAACCTGGGAAAAAAAGGAAAACAGCTATGTCAATTCCATAAGTAGCACTGCCTCAAGAGGAAGTTTCAGCAGCACAAAAATATGATACACTACAAACTAACAAACAAACAGAGAAGATGAAATGAACAAGTAAAACCCTGCTAAATCTCATTAGCTTCCATTTCACAGCAAAAACAAATGAACACTAAAGGCTCAATCTTTTCTTAATTCAACAACAATCCCACAGTTTCTTGATTCTCTTCTCAACAGAAGCTGATTCTCTTAATACCCATTACTAATCAAGATGAAGCTTATGGGCATTGAGGATCACCAGCTTATAAAAATCCAATCTTTTTTAAGAAAAATGGAATCTTTAATAGTTCTGAAGTATGCAGGAAAGAAAGAGAGATTGAGAGATGGTAAAGAGAGGAAAATGGCTAGTTTTGGTGGCCTTTTAAAGAAGGAAAAGAATTGGTTGATTGTTTTTTTAGAAAGAAAACAAAAAATTATTTGAGAAAGAAAATGTTTAATAAAAAAATAATATTATGTCTTGGTTATAATCTTTATGCAGAGCTTAAAATCAACTGAAAAACATATATATTTAATTATAAAAATTCAATAGTATTTAAAATATATACTTTAGAACACCAATCCGAATCCAATTTAGTATATGATGAGGTCCTACGAATTATGTTAAAAATAAAACAAGAAAAGCAAACGCCAGCAAAGTACAGGGCCCTCCCTGTTTTTTCACTCAAATAATTAAACTTCATTTCTCATCCATTTTGGAATTTAGTGTTGATTTCTATCTTGTGATAATGATTTGAATAGTTTAATAGA
The DNA here is from genome assembly GCA_036897095.1 of Plantago elongata. Taxonomy (NCBI): domain Eukaryota; kingdom Viridiplantae; phylum Streptophyta; class Magnoliopsida; order Lamiales; family Plantaginaceae; genus Plantago; species Plantago elongata. The sequence goes on from JAYMSP010002478.1 coordinate 21,432, forward strand.
GTTTATCATTTGAGAAAATTACAGAGTCATTTTCATACTGCACGCAATCCCGATGCATTAGTATTATTAAACTAAACTATAGGCTAATTTTTTAATGACTGGATATGTTAGTGGCTATTCATCATCATTATCATTCGGCTCAGGTAACTATTCCCATGTACTAATTCAGTACCGGATAGTGTTGACATGTAAATTTAAATGAACATTTAAAATGAATGATAATGTTGTAAATATTTACTCTAGTGTTCATAATGTATAACATTTTTCTTTTTATTACGGCCAGAGCAATTTTATTTTTATAATGTAAAATGTTTTGTAGGATACAAAATAGTTGAAACTGAATAACAATTATTTTAAACGGGGAAATATATAGTAACTGGCAAGCTTAATTAATTTGATGTGCCTGGTACATGATTATACAATGTAGCAGGTACAATGATGTATAATAAATTTGATAAAATTCAAATGATGTTGGATGAAATTAATATTTTGTTCTTTTGTGTGGGTATCCTAGGATAGTATACAAGTATGGAAGAAGTGATATATGGGGGGAAATCATCAAATCGACTATAGCTTCGGGGTCATGTTGACATCGGAGGTGTTTTTAAGGTAGCACCCCCACATTATACTATATGCTTATGATAAGAGGTGGTGATTGTTATGGTATGCAAATAAATTTCTAGAGCGGATTACATAATAACAATAATAATATTGAGGGAATTAAGGATTTGAACTATTGTGATACATACTTCAATTTTCTTAAGGTTGTTTTTACTTTGGGTCCGTGTACCATTTTGTTGCATCCTGGTGAGGAGTATTTGCATGCGTCGAGGAGTTATGGGATCGGGTTTGGAGTTGATCTACTGTGTTTATGCATCACTGTTTTCATGCTGGGCATGTCCAGATATTACCCAAAAAATAACTTTAGTGTTGTGAGGATTGATGGATGCGCATACCAAACCAGCACGCAAAAAACAACTTTAGTGTCGTGATGGTTGATGGATGCGTATACCAAACCAATATACACAAAAGTGCGGACTTCGGTAAAATAGATACTTCTGGTGTATTATTAGAATTGACGGTGAATTCTATCCTAGTATGCAACTGTTCGTGAGGCTGAGTTTCAATCCGGTGGTGAAGAGTGATGGGCAGACTACATTTGTTTCGATGGGGTTCATTGGTTGTGATGATCGGGTCTTGATGTGTAATATTTCAGTTGTAATTTGTTAGTTAACTTTGTAGTTGGGGTCTAAACATAACTTTTATGGTTTGAACGATGTAATTTTTCTCTTTTATATTTATTCGTGAAGAGTATTTTTTCTACTCTTGATTATTTATTAATAAATTTTTTTAGCCCTCTCCGGAGAAGAGAAAACAATAACAATACTAGTGAAGTAAGAAAACTGAAAATGAGAAATAGTCGTGACAAGGGCTTTATTAATATATGTCGATTTAAATTTTGTCGTATTGGATCGATGATGTTATGTTACCACTAGTTTGACATGATAATGATAAATGATGAGTGGTCCCATTTCCAGTTGAAATAATTAGTTTAAACTGTTCATTCATAACCCACGCAATTAATTTGACATGTAATCATTATTAATGGTGGGTTCCATATTAATTTTTACTCCACATAACATGCCATTAAAAATATAAAAATATAATTAATATATAATACAAACAATATAACAACACTTACATTTAGACGTTGAACAAGCATTAGAGATTAATTCAGATTGAATCATGAACGCGACAGCGGTACCTGAACGCGACATCAGTAAGACCACTTCCCCTTAAGCACAATTTGCTCGCCTTTCTATGCTTCAGGCCCACTTGAACAATGTGCTCACAAGGTACAACGTCCAATTACAGAATTTTGGAAGCAACAAATTAGTTCATTCGAACCTTTCAAGTGTTAGAACTCTCTTGATGTTCAAGTGTATGCCTAGTATGTAATCTCTATAGCGAAATGTGGATGATAATGCCAATAGATAAGAGGGAGAAGAGAATATTGTGTTTTCTTGTTTTGTATTCAAGTGTCCTCTATAAAAATTGCTCAAAGACATGTCTTCTTGACATTTCAATTTTCAAGTTAAGTTGCACATTTTATGGATTTAACTTAGTACGTACAAATGGTTTCTCAATAAACCAACTCTCCAACGATCCCCCACATGAATGAAATTGGCTAAAAAAATGCTCATGCAAATGAATAAATGCAATTCGAGAGTTCTCGATATTCGTTGCATCTAGAAAGGTGGTTGTTAACCTTGAACCTTCTGTAGTGAAATACCATCGGATACACTTGTCAGTGGACGCGATGCCTCGAACTGTTCGACGTTTTATGTATAACAAGACAATGAAACTCACACAACGTTTCCTCACACTTTGATCGGTCCTTCTGTTGTTGTCCATTTTGGCTGTAGACTGCCTTGGAAGTATTCATCGAATGCTCTACAGATTTAGCCCTTTGTTTCATCTCATAGAAGCGGCCCCCTTCACATTCGATATAGGTGATCTCTTATTTAAGAGTACCCTGTCTTACACCACATTATTACATCAACGTATAAGGATCATTAAAAGTTTGTCACTTTTCCTACCATGGACAGGTCTATCACTCTTTCATCATAGGAATATGTTGGGAAC
>JAYMSP010002479.1:0-24052 GCA_036897095.1 Plantago elongata
AATGCATTACATCAGATGAAATAGAAGAAATTAAGCTTAATCTACTAGAAGATGGGTGTCCCAATCTAAAGTGCCATATATGGCTGGAAACATTAGCTAATGAACTACAGTTATTAATGGCATATGCTTTCTTGGAATCACAAATTTCTTCAGCATCAAACTTCAAGTGAAATAGTCCTTCTTTTTCTTCAATCCTCCCAGACCAGGTCATTGATTTGTTCCATGGTATAGAGGCCTGAGTAATGAAACAAAACATTTTAGTGAATACAACAGATAGATTACTGTCATGGATTAACTTAGACAATGACACAAGATTCAGTTTAAAACTGGGAATACATAGAACATTATCAATGATCAGGTTCTTGTCTATCTTTATGCTACCTCTATGATTATAGCAACAACTTGCTTATTGGAAAGTTGAACATATGAGTTAAAACTCTTGATATTATGACTACAATACTCAGTATTGCAAATAATATGGTATATTACAAGAAGCATAGGTATCCTATTTATAGCCTGAAACTAACTCTAACATTACTATGGGAAAATTACAAGGAAAGATGCCTTTTACAGCAACAAGTACTACAGTAACAAATATTAGCCAATAGTTGATCAACATCACAAAACCTGGACAAACATCATGCAGATGCTCCTCCATGGTGACATCACTGCAGTACCTTACAAGGTACACAGAGTAATTCACTGAGGCAAGTGCACAAGCACCGTTCCTATATATATGTCTTCAACTCGAGCTGCAATCTGGTGTGGGCTCCTTTTGTGTTCCTTCAACTTTACGCGAGATGGTTCTGGCATAGTTCCAAATTGTATCTCTGCAACTAGCCGTTGTTCTTCTTGTTCCATTTTCTCTGTATTTCTATTTCTGCTTTCTACGGTATTTTTCATGTACAAAAAGCTCAATTTAAGTTGGGACAATGCCACTCAGATGCTACGCCAAACAATCGGTAAGACTTGAATCACACACACACACATTTTTAACCTCTTTAACTTTCTGCAGACAACAAAATTTAACTTCTACATAAAGTTAATTCTGCACCTCCCTCCGTCCTGTAGATGAGGTACATCTTCTACGTACAAATTTGAGGGTTTAATTATAAGTTTTCAAAGTTTATGCGGTGCCCGACAGAAACTATGAATCTTGAAGGGTCAAAATGAATGATTGAAAAAGATACAAGTAAGATACCAAAAATAACCACTAAAAGCTGTTATGTTTAAAAGGAGTTTTCAGTGACTTGCGTTCATTTCACGTTATTATCCAAATTTAATGAAGCCTCAATTACTGCATATAATATGATATACGTTACTCATGAATTATATATCCCAAACTTGATGAATTCCCTCATTAATTTGGTACAGATGGAACCTTGAAGCTGTTTGTTTGATCTACTGAAATGGGTAATTCCGTCGGCTCCGCCAAACAACCGCTCGACGAATTGGCGCACAGAAAACAGTACAAGTCTTTCCCTTCTTCCAGTGGTACTGAGTTTCAGAAAAACACTGGTGGCTCTGTGGAGAAGATAAAGTATGCTTACATCCCTGATAAATTCACCTCTTTGGACCAGGTTCAACCTTTTTCTACGCTCTTCAATTTTCACTTTAAATCATTCAGTTCAGTTCTTCTTTATTTTTAGACGGTAAAGTGACTCCCGACCTATTGGTGTTTAGAGGAAACGCTGAGCTGCACTTGGTCGTTCCATTCAGTTCTGTTCTGATTAATTATTTTTTATTTCTTTTATGAGGCTTGCGAATTTGGTTTAGTTAGTATATCTTTTAAACGACAAAGGTGACCTATTGGCTGAGAGGTTGGAGGGAAGCGTCATAGTCGGGATAATGGCACAAATGATCCCGCAGAATAGGGCAAATGTCTCATGCAGTATCAAGTTTGGTCACATTGTCATGGATAGTCCTATTTTTTAGTTTGTTGTGGCAATTGAAGAAGGACTTTTTGCCCAGTTGGAAAGTCAAACTGTTACTGGATTTAAGAAATTGAAAAATAAATTCAAAAATTCAAAAATGAATAGCTATAATGATGCTCCTCTGTTTTTTGTTCTGAAGATGATTTTTTTCCATTGATGATTACCTTTAACAAATGCACTCATGATTTGCTTCCATGGCTGGGGACCGCTATCTCAAGTCTTGGTCTTCTATCTATTCTAGTGGCATCATTTACACTACATGTCATTTAGGAATATGTCCCAACACTAGTAAATGTTGTCACCATCTTACACTACATGTTGGTCTAGTGGTACAAACTAGCAATATAGATGGGATAACTAAGTTTCAGCCTACGAAGATTATTGATGATATGCATTATTGGTGCCGGTTTAAAAATATTGCAACTTGCAACTGATTATGCAATTAGTGTACATTAAGGTTTTATATAGTACAAGTGATAGTTTATGCCTATCCCTATGTCATTGGAGTGGAGCGACTTGAGAAGCCGAATCTTTCGCAGTCCGTAGTTAGTTAAGTCAAGAAGTTACTGAAGTGTATTAGTACTAAAGACAACATCTCTTGAGTCTGAGTTTCCCCACTCCTCTTTATTCCTTGTAGAATTACCAAGAAAATATAACCTCTTTACCTTTCAACATGTCTGCTGTGAATTGTGAGCACTCACTAGTCGGACTGAAGTTAATTGCCTATGCACAGTGTCCCACTTCGGTGATGCCACTTGTATATTTATTACTACTAGATCTACATCCAGCTTCTAACCTGTCAGTATGTCTAATGTATTCTCATAGCTATACCACTGTCTATTTCTTTCATTTTTCTCAACTCCAAAAATCCTTTGTATATGGCCAGCATTGGGAAATTGTGGTATCAAGTTATCTGATCTAATTCCTCAGTGGCATTTGAAACTTCATCCAGTAAACAACCGTTGCACAAATCGCAGCAGAAAAATCATAATCATCCGTTTCCTTCCCTTATGGCAGTTCATGATAGTGTTGGCTTTGGCAATAAGAAAAAATATGAGTTCATCCCGGATATGTTTGTCTCCATAAATCAGGTTCTCCTCCCTTTTTTGTAACACCCTGTCCACCATTTAGTATGCATGCTGATGCCAGTTTTCTATCAACAGTAAAAAACCATTACTTTCTTGGTGCGGATTGGCACTCGGATTTCAAGATTATATCTTTTCAGTTCACATTATTTATGTGGTGGTATATGTTATGTTAAGGAATAGGGATGGGTTTCCAGTTATACATGTTTTGATTTTGAGTTCTAACGAAGATCATCTTCTAGGATTTTTCCTTCCACCAGTGGACTAATAGGTTTGATTAATCTAATGATGGTCCCCATTTAATTAGCTGCTTGCAGAGTCTCCCAAGTCAAGGTCCTTTATTTGTTAATTAATCACTTGGACATATGGCCAATGATTAATAGTTATCCCGATCCCACGTTGCATGATGATCTCAGAGAAGACTGGGTATACCAGTCAAATGATTGATCAGAGATCTTCAAAATGGTAAAAAACCGAACATATAATAGTAATAATTATGTTTCTTCTATCCCATAGAAATGAAAGAGCTTATGACAAAACATCTCTTTCTCTATAGTTACTGATTAGTGGTGAGCCAGTATGTTCGTTTTACTTGTGTATTCAAAGACAACCCCTTCCTTTTCTTCTTCTCCTCTTAATTTCTTCAGGAAATAGCTGATAATAATTATAAAGAATAAAGATAAGAAAACCTTTGCCTTCTGAGATGACAATTTAGAACTCCATACTAGGTGATGTAGTCTCACTTTGACGGATGGCACAAATGATTTTTCATGAATTTCTTTGGTGATCGGTATTCTTGATAAGTAGGTATACTGTATACAATTCTTCCATTTTCATAGACAAACCTTGTCATCTTTTATTTGAATTTCTCTTGGCAGAAATGGTTATTCCTTGTTTTTTTATCCAGGTCACTGGGGCCTTGAGGGAAGCTGGTCTCGAGTCATCTAATTTAATTGTCGGTATTGATTTTACCAAAAGTAATGAATGGACAGGTTAGTCTATATATTGTTCAATGAGATGTAAAGCTCATTAGTTTGGAGCAATCTAAGTAGTTATATCACTATGTTTGATCTATATGCCCCATGTTAATGAAATACTTTTTGAGATGTATAGTAATTTGATCAATCAGTTCTCTTGCAGACACACTATTGCCTAATTTTCCAACTTTCTATAACTACATATGTAAAGGTCAATCATTGTTTTCACTGTGTATGGCGCTTGCTTGACATAAGAAACAAGATGGGCATGTCATAACTTTCACATTTTATTTTATTTTTGTGATGATTTATTAAAATATATCTATATGTATACTCTCTTTTTTTCCTTTGTTCCTTCTTGGTTGTATTGTTGACTATCATTCACAAGAGCTTATACTGTGATCTTATATTTGAAGGAAAAGTTTCTTTCAATAACCGTAGCCTGCATGCTCTCGGTGATTCTTCGAATCCATATGAAAATGCCATATCCATCATTGGAAAGACTTTGGCCCCATTTGATGAAGATGATTTGATTCCATGCTTTGGTTTTGGTGATGGTTAGTCTGTTAAAGTTCGTTATACCTTAATTTTATCTGTTGTTTTATGTTTGATGTTTCACTTTAAATAGTTTTCTTTTCACAATATTCTACTAGTGTGTTATTACTTTTTCCTCCATGGACCAACGATTCTTTTTTCATTCTTTCTGTAGTAACTACACATGACAGTGAAGTGTTTAGCTTTCATAGCGATAACTCTCCGTGCCACGGTTTTGAAGAAGTTCTGGCCTGCTACAAGCGAATAGTTCCAAATCTGAAGTTATCTGGTAAGTTTATTGGAGTAATAATGATAGATTTGATATAATCAGGCATAACTCTGAAGGCATTATCGTGAAATTTGCGTTGGTACGTTATTGACTTATTGGCTATTCAAACCTTTTCTGGCTTTAAGGGCCAACATCCTATGGACCAGTTATAGATGCTGCAGTAGACATTGTGGAGAGAAGTGGCGGACAGTACCATGTTTTGGTTATCATAGCAGATGGACAGGTGTGTTCTCAAACCTTGAGGGACTCCCTTCTTGTCCTTCTCCTCTTCCACGGTCATATTTTAACAGCACAAATCAATATTTTCTTGAAGGTTACAAGAAGTGTGGATACACGGGATGCAGAACTGAGCCCCCAAGAAGATGAAACTATAAAGTCTATAGTTAATGCAAGGTACTAAATATGACATGAACCATGATCCCTCTAATATTTTGTTGTTGACATTGCCTGATTGATCAGAGTATTCAAATAAAGGAAACAAATATTAGCCAACCGGTCTATATAACATGTTCTTGTCTGTTAGCAGCTGATATGCCATGCTAGCAGTACACAAATTGTGATCAACTTGTCTGTTAGCAGCTGACATGCCATGCTAGCAGTCACAAATGATGAGTTGATTATATACCGTGGTATATATTTATTTAGTTTCCTTTGTCCAGTCTGTACCCTCTCTCAATTGTCCTTGTTGGAGTTGGCGATGGGCCCTGGGAAGACATGCAAAAGTTTGACGACAAGATCCCTGCTCGTGAATTTGACAATTTTCAGGTGTTACTTGAAGTCTCCGATTTATTTCTAAAATGAAGTTAGAAAATGCAACTTCACTAATCAATCATCTCTGTGTCTGCAGTTCGTTAATTTTACTGACATCATGTCTAAGAAATTATCATCTACTGAAAAGGAGACTGCATTTGCTCTGGCTGCTCTCATGGAGATACCTATCCAATATAGAGCAACTAGAGAACTTGGCCTGCTAGGGTATGATGCATTTCCAATTACTGATTAGGAGCTTTCTATGTCATTATTGACAATGGTTGATAGTACACTTCTGTTACATGATCACATTTGTTATTACTGGGCATGATTATTGTAAGTGTTATCAACTGTCATTCTCTGTACTTGATCCAGATGCACGACTGGTAAAGCAACTAAAGTAGTTCCCAAAGCTCCACCAGTGCCATACACTCCCCGAATGGCATCTGCATCTATTGATAATTCAGCTGCTGTATACGAAGACCGTAATCAGGTACTTGACCATTTAGTTTATTTAGCTCTGTGGGACTGCCGGCGTTATCATGCCTCTTTTACTTCATCCTGTTGAGATGAAGAATAATCAACTGAATCATAGGATACGTAATAAAAGCATGATGCAAATTATAGGCAAGACTTGCTATTATAACCGACATGTTATATCATCAAGTTCCTAAATGTTGTTTACTTGTCCTTATAAGAAAAGGGTTCACAAATGCACTTGAAGAGTTTGCAGCTTAGAATCCATATAACTTACGAATGTTCTATGATTAACAAACCCAATATTGTTATCAGGACTGTCCAGTTTGCTTATGTAACGCGAAAGATCTGGCATTTGGCTGTGGACACATGGTAAGATGAGATCCATACTTTAACTGTTTAGTAAAGGGTACAAATTAACTCTTTCTTTCTTAATCTGATATTTCATCAAATTCATCAGACTTGCAGGGAATGTGGCCCAAGTTTGTCAGACTGTCCTGTTTGTCGTCAACATATCACAAGCCGACTCAGGTTGTTCACTTGATCGTTTGGCTCGTGTTATCATTTAGCACCCAGAGCAGAGAAAAACAATCTGCTTGCTGCAATTGGGTTTGCAATAATATCATGATGTCCTTCAAAAGTTTGATGTCACCCTGCATTTCCGCTCCTTGTAGCATCTGAGAGTGAAAATTGTATATTCTCTGCATCTCATCTTCTTCGATGTGTAAATACAAATATTGCACATCAGGTTTGTCCAGACGATTGTGCCTTTTGTTTTGTTCGTGGTAAAAGATAATGCACAATCATTATATGCATAGTTTGCTAATTACTTAGTTTGCAATGTTTCTGAATTTCTCAACCTCTTTCTCTTACTGGGAAAATTGTCCATCCAGATCAATGCTTGTATGAGCCCATTTCATTGAGCAAAAAAAGGCAGGGGGGAATGCTCCTTCACAATATGTTCAGGAGAAATGCAAGAATTTCAGGAGCTCAAGTACTCAACAAGAAAACATATTGTTGAATAAATACAGTATGCATTTCTACATGTTAAACTACCATTATTCACAAAATAGTTATACATGGTTTAGTGGAAAAGGATGTGTTCGTGGTCAGTACCAGAAAGATAATTTAATAAAACATACACCAAAATACATCAGACAGTATAAATGTCAGCATACAACCATGTAGCAGATTAATATATCAACAATTCCTCCTCTTTATCCTACGAATTCCTCTAACAAAAGGATGAATTGTGGTCTACTTTTCCTCCTCACCTTCAGTATCATTTGACTTTGGGACAGGTTGAATTCTCATGTATGGCTTTCTAATCAGTGTCTCTCCTTTCAAAGCAGCAGCATATCTGTCATTTGTATCATCCTTTCTCTTCAATTCTTCAAAATACTCAGCCAACCGTTCGTTATTAACTCTACCCATCAGCTGATCAGAAAACATGCACGTAAGGTTTTTCGCCATAATATTCACAGCCAACTGGTGGTAAGATGTGATAGATAAAACTTAAACGCTAATTTGTACAGTAATTTAAGTAAGCTAGTTCACCACTGACATAGCCCGTTTAAAGCTATTGATGTAGCAAGGAGTAGTACTATATTTGATGCATCATCTGATTCACCACTACTGATGCGCAGTTAAGAAAGAACAAGGGTAATATACTGGAATGAGAGCACAGCACAAAAAAGAGGAATTATAAGAAACAAAAAGAAGCATGTGTAGAAAGGTTTGTGGGTAAACACTAGTACTAATCAATACAACAATTATCAATATGGGAGAAAATCATTCTGAAAAAAAAAGAAGAAGAAGAATGATTCTTGTAAGGAACCACCTCCATAGCTAACCCATAAAATGGCCCTGTTCCAAATAAACAATTATTCCATGACCTTTCAAAATTTCCCTTGCTCCCTCGCCAATGATTTTCTTGTGTGAGCCTAATTCTAGTCATTATAAAAGAATAATTACGACAGTCCAATGATCTAATAACTAAGCTCAATATAGTTAGCGGAGCTAAGATGCCCAACACTAGATAGATTATCCTTCTGGTATCTCATGGATCAATTTACTAATTTCATTAGAACAAGGCTAAGACTTTCAAAGAGCTTGCAGCTTGCCACAGGAGCAAATGGAAGAAACTAAAACCTCAAGTTCATAACCTCTTTAAAAAACAGATGAAATAGCTAATATTGTCTTGGCAGTTGATTGTGATCATAACTATACTTGCTAACATGGTTTCAACTTGTTCATTCAAATACCGGTACTACACTTTGAACGGAAACCTCATACTACTTGTACTTAATATGCATATACATTCGGTTCAAACTTTCTCCAGGCTAGATAACACTCACTACTTTCCACCAAATAAATATTATTACATTTGGGGCGTTTCACTAAAAGCTTTCGGTTTACTAATATGGAAAAACATACTTACTATTTTTTTATCACTCGCTTCCGCATTATATCAATTCAGACTATTACTTTTACCATTCAATTGCTATGTTATGAATTAATCCATGATCATTACGATTTGTGCAAAAGGTAAATGGAGTAGTATACTAGTACTGGTAAAAAAAAAAAAGCAATTGATTACCCTGGTTTCGTATCGGGATTTCTTTTTGAGGGTAGCTTCGAGCTCAGGGTTGGAGGTATTGGTGACCGACATGACGCAGTACCCGATTACTCCCGGAACAAGGCCGCATACGGTGGCGAACCCGATGAAAAATGGCTTCGAATCACGCGTCTTTGTCACCAACCATCTCCAAGCCTGGCTCCTCATCATCATTTTGGTCTCAGATCAAAGGTTTCCTCTCAATTTCTCCACAAATAAATCCCCTAATTTGATGTGATCTCAACGAATGAATGAGCCCTAATAATTCTCGAGTACACTGTTCACTTGCTTTCTTTCGACTTTGAGTAAACGCATTATCCGAAGGAACCAAGCTTAAAAGTAATGATGCTTATGAAAGCCCAAATAAACAAGTTTAAAGCCCATTTGGATGAGCTAGTCCAAAAGAAACAACTTTTCAGCCCATTAAGGTGAGCTAGTTAGAAATGCCAATTATTGAATGATTATTGTTTCTCCATACTGTTTTATTTTTAAATATTACAACTACTCCGTAGGTCTACTATAACAAGCATACTTACTTTACTCATAAATCATCTTATAATTCCATCAGGAATCGAACCCTGCACTCCTCCTTTCCGCTCCAGCTCTATTACACTACACCACCTTATACCTCTCATTATTTCTTAATACGTTATTTTGTGAATATTAATATTACATCAATTTAATAAACATATCAGTCGAAACATTAATCAATTTATTTTAACTACTACAATACAGTCTGCATTTGACATGATATCTCCCCACCACCTACAACAATGCATTTGTTACACTTTCGACTTTCACAATTCATGATTAATACACATTCGTCACCATCGAGCCGTGTCACCGGAAAAGTCATTAAATTTATACACTCTTGCTTTTTCAATATGTTGCATTTAACTATATTCAAAATTTATAACCGACTACCCTAGCATATCAAATGCAATATGATGGAACTTATGCACCGTGATCCTCGACCGACCAGACGATTAAATGGTGTTAAATATCTCACATCACATGAAAATATTATAAAGAATCCTCATAAATTAAATATTTGATAACTATTGTTCATTACAACAGATAGAACTCCTACAAAAGTACAAATACAATTGAGAAATTGAAAATAACGAAGCGTATCTCAATTGATAAAACATTTCACCTACAATAAACAGATCAAGGGTTCGAATAATCATCAGCAATTAAGCCTTCCAAAGACTCATCTCGATGCATTTGCCACTTTGCGCCGTTTTCACAAATGTCCCGTATTTGTTCAAAATAAAAATTAGATTTACTCATCAAATATCTACGGAGGCAATTAGATATAATTAACCCCAAGTATTAAATGACTCGTTTTGCTTTCTCAGTTCAACTCGTGTGAACAAGTTTCTAACTTTAGACTTAATTCTGTTTTTCCAACCCATAAAATTCAAAGTGGCCAATTGATCCCACCATATGACATGTAAATATACATAAAAGTAGTAATTTCATCATTTCTGAATTGAAGTGACTAGGAAAAGGTCATATAAGTATGCATATAGTTTCGTCTTTTTTTACTTAGTTGCTTAATTCCTTATGCGAATCTTTACGACTAACGGTTGGTAAAAGTCCAAAAGATTAAATGCAAAAAGGCTCTTTGGTAACGCCAAATATAACACAAAATTCCTATGAGAACTTGGAGAAATTGACACTTCTTGATTAACCGAACACATTGTTTAGGCGCACATTGAAAAAAATACTAAGTCATTAACTTAATGATAAAATTTTATCTCATTTAAAAGTTTAAATTTTTAAAAAGGTATGAAATTGATCCACTTATATTAATTCGTCTCATATTTCCTTTCACTCATGGGCTCGTTTCAACCTCATTGGAGAGGCTCAAAGAGTGAATAATTAATTGGGTGGAGATGTTAACGGTGGGATTCGTTCCTGAACCTTCTAGGTTATTACGCATGAAAGAATTCCATCTCATATACAAGCTCAAATTTATAGAGATATGCGAAATTTAGTCATTTATATTAATACTCCAATACTTCCCACACTCGTGTCAGATTTCATTCTCATTGGGAAATCCATTTGAGTAAAAATTTAATATGGGAGCGATGATTGTCTCCGTGGAGATTTAAACCCAAGTGGGTGTGAGCATAAAGGTCTGATAGACTAATACAATGATAGAATTTCATCTGATCTAAAATGTCGAACTTTTTATAAGAGGTATGTAACTAACACCTGACATGCACCAATAATTCAAAACTATACGAATACCTACATTCTAACAACGAAGCGCAACTTAGTTAGTAAGACGTTTCATTTCCAACCAATAAATCAAGGGTACGAGTCACCCTTTAACCGTTTAAAAAAAAACGAATATCTATATTCTCCAACCAAACATCATTTCCAAGAACACTTACCAATATGAGGAAATGGAACTCTCTATTGCATACATTTTGGAGAGAAAAAAAGCTCCTCATCCTCTCCATATGTCATCTGGGTTTATTTTGTAAGAATTGGATTTGTGTCCTTGTTGGTTGTTAGAATTGGTCGAACATGACTATTGTTGCGATCTATGTTGAGCACTTGGATGGTTTAATGAATTTGATCGATCGAATTTACTTTAAGATTTAAGAAAACTTGAAAATTCATGCCCTTAAATTTGTACCAAACAGGAGGAAAAGCTAGTCGTCTCTGATAATCAGCATAAACACATGTTGTACTGTACTGTAGTGTACTGTACAGCGTTTAGAAGAAGAGAGTGGAGTGTAACATACCAAAAAACAAACGGACCAGTCAAAGATAAGGTTGTGCGTATATAATGATGAAACAGTTTTGTGATTACATCTTTTTTTAAGCGGAAGGAAATGCTATTTTAAGGAAAGTGACTTCAAAGATACAAGTTTTAAAACAGTAAAGAAAAAGTAGACAATAGATTAGATTGGTCTTCTGCAAAAAGAAAAGCATAGCTACATAACTATATATCATGATGGGGCGCCAGGTAGATTTGTTCTACTTACAATATTCTTGCTCATTAATTTTAAACTAACTCCATCTTTAATCATCTAACTCTTCTTTTTATTCCTCCGTAACTTTTAAAAACTATGCAAATAAAATCTGTCGCATTTGAAAAATGGGACATTGGAGGAGGGTCTATAAACACGCGCATATATATTACTCGCTCCGTCCGGAAATGCAATCAATTAAAAATGGTGAAAGCAACATCAATCGTCAATTAATAAATTGCACATTCACTTAAACATGAGAGAAAATTTTTCCTTTTAAATGGTTAAGATTACAACTATTTTACTCATATACCAACATCTTTTTACTCTTAAATCCACCTTATACCCCCACCATGAATTGAACTCTGCACATCCTTCTTACCACTCCAACTCCATTCAACCGTATCACCTTATGCAAATTGCAATTTGCACATTTAGTAAGCAATTTGCACATTTAGTAAATGTTAGAGCATGAGATCTCTAAGATGTAATTAATGATAAATTTTATGCTGATTAGATCTCGACTAGCTGAAGGGAGTTATAAGGTAGTCGAGTGATAAGAAAAGCAGGAGCTGCAAGCATGAGATGATGAGTTCGAGCCCAGACGGAGGTGGGAGATTTTTCAGAATGTAGTGCTAATTCTCTGATAGTCTTGTGTTTAGTTTGTTATTTATCATAGGTTATAACCCCCGAAGATGATGTAAACATATAATGTATATCGAATCCTAAAAAAGAAAATTGTTATTTATCATGGGTTATAACCTGAAGATGATGTAAACATAAAATGTATATCGAATTCTAAAAAAACATGTGATGAGTTCGAGCCCCGACAGAGGTGGGATTTTCTCCGAAATGTAGTGCTAGTTCTCTGAGAGTCTTTCGTTTAGTTTGTTATTTATCATGGGTTATAACCCGAAGATGATCAAAACATAAAATGTATATCGAATCCTAAAAAAAAAAAGATTATTATTTATCATGGGTTATAACTCGAAGATGATGTAAACATACAATGTATATCGAATTTTAAAAAACAGATGATGAGTTCGAGCCACGACGGTGGTGTGATTTCTCCGAAATGTAGTGCTAGTTCTCTGAGAGTCTTTCGTTTAGTTTGCTATTTATTATGGATTATAACCCGAAGATAATGTAAACATACAATGTATATTGAATCGTAAAAAGGAAAAGTTGTTATTTATCATGAGTTATAACCTGAAGATGATGTAAATATACTATGTATATTCAATTTAGAAAAGAAATAGATCACAGCTAATTGCATGAAATTTGTAAATTTGTTCACTCATATTTTGTTTGTGATAACAATTGCAAGAGGGACCCTTCATGTAGGTGTTATAGCGATTGTTGAAAGATTGATTGATGATGACAAAGAAATGCATAATTATCAAAACGACAAGATAATTACATGTGATAAGCATCAGTAATAATTAAGATTAGCTTTGATATAGTGGTGCGCATTGATTTGAATTGGTTCAATTCTAAATCCCGTTAGTTATGTCTTATGTGTGTCTATATATATGCACGACAATGCCACTAAAAGTGAATGTATATAAAGTGAATGCACAGGATGGACCATAGGATAGTGATGGTTGATTTCATGTTGATGTACTTCGATCAAACTTGTATATTTCAGCTTTCAGTGTGTCTTCAAACTTAAGTCCTCTTTTAAGAATTCATACCAAAACATGTAGTGATGTTAATTAGTCCTGATTTTTGGATGACTGCATGAGTAATGAGTTCTATGTGATCGCTAGTAATACAATGGAAAAGGTTAATTAATCGCTAGTAATACAATTAAAATACCTGACTTATCGTAAAGTTGGTACAAATGGAACCGGGTGAGGTGAAGGTTATCGCCATATGAATTTATGATTATGTTATGTTTTGTTAGTGTAGTGGGTAGAAATGTGGTAGAAATGAAAGAGCTATAGCATGTAAGACGAGTAAAATAGAAGGCTTGTGAAAAGACGAAGGCTATGATGTAATGTCTCATTGACATAAGTACGTATGATGAGCAAGGTATAAGTACATGCAGAGCACAATACATTACATACCACAGCTTGTGTATCGTATAATATACACATAGAATACGAGGTTTGCATGTGATCCCGTATAACGAATTAATTGATCAGGGGATAATTAAAAATTAAAAAATAAATAAATAGGTGGCCTAGTTGGGTTGATTCATATTGTAGTTGGTGAGTGAGGGTATAGCGTGTTATTGGGTAAGGGTCGGTGGTGTGGCCCACTTTTCCCTTCTATGGGCCCCACCCAGTTTTGTTAGTTTTTGAGCAGACAAAAGCAATAGATCTTCCCACCTTCCATCTCTCTTTTCACACCCTAAACTGTCTCCTTGCCACCTCTTCTAATCACTACTCTAATCAACTTCTTAATCTCCCATTCATTACCTCTATCATTTCCAAATCAAAGGATTAGGAAGTTTAATGCAAATTATAGATGGATAATCGCGGACATTAGACTGTGTTCGATAATTAGATTAGTTGATTAGAATAGCTAGATTAGTTGATTAGAATAGCTAGAGTCGATTGGAATAAACGAGTAGGGCTTTCAATTTATGTACAAACTCATGTATAATGTGGTTTTTCAGAGGCGTAAATCACAATTGCAAAGTCTATTCATTAATTCATCTTGGATTGAAAGTAAATATATATCAGACAATACAATTTTAGATTATGCACCCCAAATGTATCAAAGTTGTTCATTACTAGTATAAGCTTATTAGAATCAGTTAACTACGGGATAATGCAACGGAAAAACAAGTTGGAACACAAGTTAGTGATAACAAAGTTGATTAACTACTTAAAGGGTATAATTACGCATGTCATGTCTTGTCATGTTTTGTGATAAGAGGCACTTTATCTTTTCAAGTGTGAACTACAAAACTTTTAATGGGATCACATAAATAAAATATTACCCTACATTCGAAAATTGCAATGCTAAAAAGACAAGGATATATGATAAGGCTACTTTAATGTTCTTGATCCCAAACTGTATTACTAATGACTTATATATAAATCATATTCCAATATCATGCAATAACATGCACTTTCTTCCCTCTAAATATCTACAAAACTCCTCCTCTTTCTCCCTCCTCCTCAGCTCACTCTCACCACAATGTCACCAATGATTCTTCCTCCAGGGTTCCGGTTTCATCCAACTGATGAGGAGCTCGTTGCATACTATCTTGATAGGAAGATCAACGGTGGAGTCATTGAGCTCGAAGTTATTCCCGAGGTTGATCTCTATAAATGCGAACCCTGGGACTTACCGGGTAAGTGTACATCAATTGCTCACTTGTAAATTTTAATAACATTGAGTGAGTAAGTGTTTGATAATTTTTCTATGTTGTAGATAAGTCATTTTTGCCTAGCAAAGATATGGAATGGTACTTCTTTAGCCCAAGGGACCGGAAATACCCTAACGGTTCAAGGACCAACCGTGCAACCAGGTCAGGTTATTGGAAAGCCACAGGGAAGGATAGGCTGGTACATTCGCAGAAACGCCCCGTGGGTATGAAGAAAACCTTAGTTTATTACAGAGGCAGAGCGCCTCATGGCATTCGAACTGATTGGGTTATGCACGAGTATCGCCTTGTTGAATCTACTTGTGCTACCAATGGATTTAATCTCAAGGTAAGTTCATACTGTTTTTTTGATTACCTAGTACTATTGTGTTTCCATCAATCTCATCTTTCCTAATGTTAAGAAAAACTGGTGAGTTTGTATTGTATTCTATTGTTTTACTATTGAGATTATGTTATGAATCCACTTTAACATTATAGGATTCGTATGCGTTATGCCGGGTTTTCAAGAAGAACATAATCATACCTCCAACCAAAAAGCAATTGCTCAGCCAAGCAGCCCTAAACCAAATATTGTGGGACGAAAATGGCCCTACACCGGAAACTTCTGGAGATCTGAGGGAAGACGTTGAAGATGAAAATGCAGCCAAAAACCATGAGTGCAGTTCAAAACTACAGTCCGTTGCATCCTCTTCCGATCTAACACAAGGAACACCAATTGTAACTACCGGTTCGAAAGATCATGATTCTCGAACACAGATAGCATCAGATGAAGTGAATAGTTCCATTGATCATCAGTTCTACTCATGTTTTGGCACAGAAACCATGTCAGATTTCATTCAGGTAACTAACATATCAGTTATTACAAGTTCAAAAAACAGATGATAGTAACATGAGTTTGGTTCTTCTAGCTTTTTAGCTTTAGAAAGAAGATAAGCAGTAGTGATAAATTTAGATAGGGTTTAATGGTCCCAATGGAATAATCCCTTTGGATTATCTTTAGATATAAAAGTGAGGAAACTTCTTTCTCCAAAGCACACACACCAGGAAAAATCTTGTTTCTGAATCCAATGGCCTTTTACACCATTCCCTATAAATTCTTTTGACTGGCCTGCTAAATTGTCTTTCCGCTATCTGTTTTTCTAATGATCAATTATCTACACGTTACAAATGATGCATAAGAGAAAAAAGAATAATCTTTTTGATCATATGAGATTAACTAAATTGATTTTTTTGCTTGTTGAAACAGGATACAAGAATAATTCCAGGTTACCAGGATGTGTTTTATGGAACTACTACTTCTCCATACTATCCACCTTTAGCTATGGAGGATTTCCCACAAGTAGAGTTAATGGATTCGAAATCGAACGCCGCCTTAGAAGAGATTTATTCGCTATGTTCATCTCAGCAGGACAATAATTGGAGCTATCAAAATTATGCTGGATCTTATTCATAATTCTATATATTAATTTTATTATACTATACTTACGGTCATATAGTACCAATACTTGATTTTTTGTTTCATTTCTTCTTCTTTTAATGTTCGCTGCACTTGCTAGCTAGCTAACACAGATTTCTTGATTTATGAGGGTGAGTGACTTTCTGCTCGAAGTTACATTGTTCGGGTCTGCTTTTCTTTAATTTTTTTTTCCTTTTTTGGTTTATTGTAAGTTTGTTTAGCACTGGGTGAAGCACTGAATTTTCAATGGTGGCTTCTTTCAAGGCTAGCTCAATATGTAGTCAGGCTTGACAAATATCAATCGTCCAAGCAATGGAAAATCTGTCTAGTTATTAATTTGTGATTGAAATCTTACTTTTACACCGTCTCGAGATGCTTAATTACACAATTACTACTCTACAACAAAAAATTTACAAGATGTAGTTTTATTAGTTCGTAACAATATTTTGAATGTCAAGTATGAGCTTCAGAAAAATGGAGGCATAAGATGGTTCAGTAGAATTGAGTTGGAACGGTAAAGAGAATGTGCAAGGTGTGATCCTGATGGAGTCATAAGATGGTTTAGGAGTAATGTAGGGAGTAGTTTTAATCTTTACCGTTGGGAGCTTCAGAATATCATATTGCAAGTTACAAGAAAGAGATTCGTTTATGTTAAAAAAATTTAGGGATCATTTTACAAATTCGAAAACTTAAGTCCTTGGACTAAAATAGGCAAATACTATTGAAGATAAGGACTTAGTCATAATAAACAGAAAGATACATACCAACTGAAAATTGAGTAAAAGCGAAAGGAAGAAAAGGCCACATTAGAAGTACATTAGCCTTCGTGAATTGAACTCCCCAAATTCTAGGGCTACGAGAGTTCGAAAGTAATTCTAATTCTAACTGATTCTGTCTCAGTTTTATGATTTCTTTAGTTTTATAGGTTTTACCGCTCTGATAAACTGGATATATGCACATAGTATGTATAACACTTCTTCAACATTAATGGTAAGTAATTATAGATTCGCTCCTTTTTTTTTTTTTTAAAGGTGACTCGAACTCTGGATGTGAAGCATGCTTCGTTGTCATAAATTCGCTGGTGAATATGTGTTAGAGCATCATTGAAATGTTTAAATGTAGTTTCACATACTTTTCTGTTGAATCTGTGCACTACATTTCTTAGTACTAGCCAGCCAAATTCCTTGATTGTTTTCCTCAGTTGATGTGGTATACTCGCATGTAGTTTCACTTGCGCTAGAGTGTCCAACGTGTTAGAATGCCCAAAACTACACTACATTTTCATCAATGGACTAATTGGACTGCTGGTTTATCGTGTTCTGTGGTGCTGTTTTCAAGTAAATGATTTATCTTAGCATTTTAATGTTGAAAAATACGATGACAGCAGCAGCGTCGTATGCAGCAGGTAGGTATTGCAACGATTAGCTAGCAGATTCTCATCGTCTTTTAGGCGGCAAAAGTAATTAATATATTGTCATCAGGCATTACATGTTATGCTTCCCTAGAGAGTGCATTACATGTTGAAAGTACAAATGACTGCTAACTGTTAGGTGTGTATTGCATTACATGGAACATAATTTATATTCAAACACAACATGTGTTGGACTTGGACTTGGATGCAGCAAGCTTCTGCTCTTCTTCCTCAATAGTATCACTGAGAATGCTACCTTTAGTCTCAGGCAACCACACCACGCACAGCCCAGATACGATAATGGTTGCACCAAACACTCCAAACGACAATATTTGATTCCTCCGTCCAGCTGCTGCCAAAACCGGGCTCATAACTCCACCAAACACAATTGCCTGACGCATCAACGACATAGCCGAGCACCTCACGCACGTGGGGAAAAGCTCAACCGTGTACAATATGAGCACATCAAATGCCATTGTACCACTGAAAAAAGACACCATTATAAGCGCCATTTGCAACCCTTTCCACCTCACAAACACACAAGCGGCACAGCAAATTCCGCTCAACAACGTGAAACCCAACATCGAGCCCTTTCTGTTCAGTTTCCCAATTATTAGAAATGCGAGGATTGAAGTCGGCAATTCTGTTAATGCATTTATCGTCACACTCAGGTACTGGTCTACTGACAAGCTCCCGAGCCCATATGGCAACCCGAAATAGAGCATGCCAATGCCTAGCGCCACAACCATCACCATTTGAAGTCTTTGGCGAACCCACTTTGTTTTCAGCAACATCTTCATAGAAGAGTTTGCATCTTTTTCTTTAGATGATCCCTCTTTGCAGGCAACACGCCTGTCAAAGAATTGATCTGTTAAGTCGCCCTGAATTGCTGGTGGAGCGATTCTTCGCAATGTTTTGATGAATTCTTGCTTTCTACCGTTGATGAAAAGCCATCTAGGGGATTCTGGGATCAGAAAGTAGACCAAAACAGAGTAGACTAAAGATGGAATGCATGTCCAGAGGTAAAGATATCTCCAAGACGAACCTTTAAGCAGGAAAGCAACTAGGGGCAACGAAAGAAATCCTAAATCGAAGCAAATGCACCCAACAAGCCCAACATTTCCTCTCCATTTCTTCCCTACTAATTCTGTCGCTAAGACAACTGACGAAGTTACGACTGCAGTACGCCCAAATCCACTTATAAATCTGAACACAACGTACATCCATAGGTTAACTGAAACAGCTGTCAATGCTCCAGCCAAGGACATGACAAAGGTCGATAAAACCAGCATGTTTTTCCGACCCGAAGTCGAGTCTCCAAGAAATGCCAGCACAAATCCACCAAATAAGCAGCCCAGGAAGAACGAAGAGGCTGGCAGGCCGGTGATCATGGGCCCTGCACACTGCAAGGACCATTCGGAAATGATGGATGTTTTCACAGAAGATGCCCAAGTCCAAGATTCATCTGGCAGGTGGCATATATCGTTGATACTATTACTGTTGCAAGATGAATGGTCCTGACAACTCCATTTGGGCTGTGCATCTGAGAAGATGCTGATAAAGGCTTGTTGCGCGTCGAAGACACATGCCAGAGACACAATGGTGGCCTGAATAAGCTGTGACCAGCTAAAGTCTCCGATGCACTGTTCGATCAAATCGTCGAGTGGTATTGTAGTAGTGGTGGTGGTTTCTGCATCTGGCATCGTCATATTTGATATGTCTTGTATGAAGCTGGAGAGATAATGCTTGTGTGTCACTAAAATTGCACTTACATTCACCCTTTTAAATGTATCTTGTAATGGGAACCGAGACATACACTAGCATGTAGAATCATACATTCATACTGTAGAATCTAAAACTCACATGGTTTTGCAGGTCTATATTATAGTACTTAATCAAGTCTTCCTCGGTTCCTTGCAAGTTGTCTTGCTAGTAGCTTATGGTACATTGGTACCTACCTAGAATTCGGAACATACCCTTAAGTAATTAGTCTGAAAGATGATACAGGACAAGGACTTCAATTTGCTATGTACCTTAACCTTTGCTTAAGGCAAATGGTATACTTCTTCCATCCAAAAAATTGTTTAATTTTGACTTTTTTAAACTACCAATGTATGTCATGTATCTTGGCCTCTTGGAACTTGGTTGCACCCTGGTTGGTAGTGGAGCAATACAAACGAGAAGATGATAGAAACTTAAGTGGTATTAAAATAATATTGTGGTCCATTCATTTACCACTAGTAAATTAGGTAGAGAACACTAGGCAACTTGCAAGAACAAGGTGCGCTCAACTTTGTACTATCTGCGTGAAGTTGTCCTAGTTTTGCATCGGTGTGATTTGCCCCAAATCTTATACATTTATGCACCAAAGTTGGTGGACCATGCGTAAAGATTTTAAGAACCATGTCGATTATCATTTTACCCTGTTTAGAGTGTGTTCAAAAGAATATTATTTAAACCCCATAGTTCCTGCTCTAAGAGGTGTCCTAGTGATCAGGTCGAGTTGTGGCTGATTTAGTGACCAAAATTGTTCAGGGTCGTCCATGGTCTCCCAGTGATTGTGATTAGGGATGTATTTCAAACTGAACGAACCGAACAATTAGCTTAGCGAACGTTCGTTCGATTCGTATTCGTGTTTGAACACGATTTGATAATGTTTTTACAAGTCCGTGTTCGTTCGTTAACGTTCGATTGTTCGGTTCGTCAAAGACATAAAATTAATTATAATATAATAAAAATACAAAAACTTCATATTAATATCATAAAATAATAATAAACTAAAAAATTTATAATATTATTTCATAAATATTGTACTCCACCTATTATGTATTGGATATATTAATTATATAAATATAATTCCTACTTTGTTATATAATATTAATATATAGTGTGATTTTATTAAATATTTAATTTGTTCGCGAACCGTTCGTGAATTATCGAACAATAATAAATATGTTCGTGTTCGGTTCATTATCTACACGAGCATGTTCGCGAACTGTTCAGTTCGGTCAAACTTGAACACGAACCGAACATTGATCGATTTTTTTACAAACTTTTCACAAACGTTCTGTTCATTTACACCTCTAATTGTGATTGACTGTCGATGATGCAATAAAATACTTTATTGTATGCAATTATTTACCGTGTTTTTATAATTTTTAAGTGCATAATCTACTATGTTTAATAAGTATTTATTTATTTTTGGGATTCACGATAATTTAAAAGATTCATAGCAAAGGAAGCACGCGGTCTATTGGCACGGGGTAGGAGGAGGATCATTTTATTTGCAAAGGTCAGGAATAAAGAATCTCGACTGCATCTACTATGGCTACAACGACGTAAAATAAGCAACAGGTCAAAATGCAATCAAGTGAAAGGAGAAGACTGGCGGCAACGAGCTACCAACCTTGTTGCAGCCAGGCGCGGCCCAGCCCAATAGACAGGTAAGGCCATCGCCTAAGACTAAAAAATAAAGATGTTCATTTTTACATGATATTTATTACTACTACTTAATAAATTCGAAGTAAATTTGTATTTAATGGACAATTAATAATTTGATTCAATCGAGGAATAAATTTATTTTAAATGGTCAAAATTTGTTAGAGTAATGATTGCATTATCATTTCACTCTTGTATTGACATGGTAAAATTAAAAAGACATCTCCTATTCATAATATATAAAATATAAATAAATTCACAACCCAAGTAAGTTGTACAAATATTTTATTATCCGGCATTTCATTAATCTGTAGGTGACATATTCAATTGCAGTAAGAATTAATATAAATCATTCAATTATTTATTATAACTTTTATTATAATTTTTTGGTTGTTTTAAATTTGTAGATTGGCTCGTAGAAATTTTTAATAAGTAGTTTTGGATAATACAAAAGCAGTAAAAATTTTCAAATTAAAAATTCACTTTTACATGTATTTTAAACCTCTGAAAGAAGTTCGTCTCAGATCTTCGAAGGAGTTGGGCCGCCCTGGTTGCGGCGCCAAGTCGCCAACCATCCCCAACCTTAGATGAGAGGCAGTGCGCTGCAGTTCACGGTCATTTCCTAGATTCAATATATATTTACTTTTTCTAGATCCTTCTTCCATCTTGTGAAAATAGGATCGCACTACAAAAAACTGGGGTTCTAGCGACGCCCTTATCCGTCGCTAGAACCCCAACGATTCGTTGCTAGACGGTCTAGCGACGAATAACAAAGGGCGTCGTTAAAACGCCCGTTGTTAGGTTTTTATCAACGGATAAAGTTTATCCGTCGCTAAAACCTAGGGGATTTAGCGACAAATAAATGTTATCCGTCGCTAAACTGGGCAGTTTTTTAATTTTTTAAAAATTTCATGAATACCTAATTCAATCGTAGTTTTAACCTAATTATCACCCAATATAATTGTAAATGCAGAAAAAATATTTTGATTGCACGAAAATGTCATAAATGAATTTAAAATCTAATATTCGCATATAAAGAAGTATCCTAATATTATCGAGTTGAATGAATATAAACAATATTCGTAGGTTCGTAAATCTAGAACTAAGAAGAAGGAGGATTCGGAGGAGCATCTTCAGCATTATTTCCTTGAGTCATGTTGGCCATCATCCGCCTCATCTCTGCGAACTCACGATTGACAAGGCCTTCAGACCATCAATTTCTTGTAGTGCCTCTTACTCAGGAAAAACATAAGTCCCGATGAACCAAAATGATACTAATGATCTAGCTAGGGATAAAGACTTAGAGAAAAAAAATTACTCTTGATTTTGTCCTAATTAAAATTGAATTTTTGTATAAATATTCGATTGTAATGAGGAGTTGGTCGCTCAAACAGTATGACAAACAGCTTATTTATGGGCTGATTGGAGTAGCATCCAAATGTCCATTTGAATGCTACTTGGGGAATTTGTGTTTGTTATGACATTTAAATGTCGAAGATTGAAATGGCTCTACGGTAGCAACATTCTTCTCTACCTATGTAACAAACCTATAATACCCTATCCAATTACAATTCTATACCAAATACAATTTTAACAATCCCACTACAATTTCGATCACTATTCAGGAATTTAAATCGGGGCATTTAAGTCGCATGCCAATCAACCCCTTAATTTTTTCTTTTTCTCCATCAGCAACAAAAGAACACTATTAATATAAAATTCGTTAGGTTACAATATTATATTAATTGATGTATAATTTAATTTTATAATATTTAATGTACACGGGTCAAGATATCTTAAATGAGTTTGTATATATAGGACAAGGATTAATTTGAAAATGGTGTAGCATTGAAGCTTGGCTTGTAAGGTTGGATACCAATTGCCGTCAATCCCATTCATGTTTCAATTCCCACGTAGCCGTCTATCAACCCATTGATACAGACTTACGACCCTGATGTATTTTGATATTTTCCGACAATAATAAATTTATCTAGCGCTCGATCTCTCGTTTGCAAATCCGACTCTTTATTCTAATAAATGAACACATGTATGTTATTTCTTGCACACTAATTAATTGTAACACGGGTTTTTTTTTTTTTTGGGTGAATTGCTCCTCTTGAAATATGTTTAAATCAAATGCTACGCTACTTATTAATTAACCCCAAATTTTAAAGAAGAAATTTCTGAAAATAGGTGGTTACTTGGGGCAGTAGATTAAAGCATATATATGATATATGATACAAAAGATATGATATTTTATGTATACTATACCATTGTTTTATCCAACGATTGAAAACGATGGCATTTTAAAACCGACTGCCAAATAGACCTATCAACCTATGCATGTAAACATTGAGTTAACATGCCGACAACTTCATTTACTTATCAGAAAGTTCATCTAGTTTTGGAATTTCAGACTTGAATCCCTTTTATTTTCTCTTCAAAGCTTCAAATTTGCTGGACTTGAATGCACCATTACAAATTGTGATTTGGTAAGCTTAAAATATATTCGACAGGAGTTTCCAAAATTAATTACAAGTTGGTGAAATTATGTTTTGCAGTAGTACGAGATTTGGTAATGGATTAGAGTTCTGTCTTAATTGCATGGCCAATTAGTTTAATGATGACCAAATGTTTGCTCAACTGGAACTAACTACCAAAGCCACAACGGAATTTTTTATAAACACTTCATTTAGGACCAAAGTACTTTTTTAACTGCCAAGTCGGGTCAATTACAACATTATATATATATAT
>JAYMSP010002480.1:0-24049 GCA_036897095.1 Plantago elongata
TCAGAGAGTTCTGCAGAAGGATAGTGACATTTATGTCCAACATTAAATGTAGTGTACTATATTTCGTCCTATAGTCTAAACGGATAGCTTTCTAAAGCATCACGTGTTCCGTCTCTCAGAAACTTATTATTTCAGAAACTTGTTATGACTTTGTTTTTGTGAACAAAACACAAGTCTTTTCATAGCTTTCTGGAAGCAACTATTTGAGGAGACTTTCCTCCTTTGTCTTCAGATACCTTTGTGCAAAAGGTCTTCTCCTTTGATTGGATGCCTCCTTCGAGCTAAATAAAAATTACATTCAGAGACCTAACATCCTATTACAAGGTTTCTAAAAACTATCAGACTTGGTGTATTTCTTCTTTACAATGGTCAACTGACCTATAGTACTAAACACCTTTCTAAAACTAGGATAAGTCATTGTGTTGAGTGATCAAAATGCTAACAGATATTCCTAACATTATTATCATCTTTCTGCACTAAAGGAAGAGATAGGTTAGCTATTTGAGCAACAAATTCAACATCATTGACCTGAGCAGGCTCCATTTCAGATAAAGGTTCTTCCTTGTCTCTAGTAGACTCAGAAGGTTGAGCACCAGATTCCTCCATCTCATTAGAAACTGGACAGGAGATAGGAATAGCATCCTTCTCCAGTGACAAGTTTAAAAGAGAGTTAATTAGACGGAATTTCTTCCAAGCGAGAGAAACTGTTCCAAGAAGGTCAGTCTTCTAAGTTAGACTTAGAATTCTTTCCTTTAGTGTTACTCCAAGGAATCCACCCTTCATTATCAGGTACCATAGCACTAGCTTCAGAAAACAAATTGTCCATATAACCTGCAAAATGATTATCTGCCACAAGTTTTGATTCACTTGAGCTAGGTTAAGCATGAGGTCCAGATATAACCCTAAGATTAGGAAATTTTGCAAAGCAAAACTTGGAGACATGACCAATTTTATAGCAATGAGCACAAGAAGCAGGAAGATTTTCAGCTTTGATAGAGATTTTAATCTTTTCTCCTTTATTCAAGATCCAAATAAATTCAGGAAAAGGCGAAAAAAATCAACTTCTCTAACAACATCCTAGCCTTCTCTAACCGTCTAAATCCAGCCGTAGTTGAACCAACACGTAAAGGTGTACCAAGAGGTTTCACAAGTTCAAAAAAGGCTTCATGATGAAATAAAAAAATTGGCGCATGCTTCAAAGAAATCCAAATCGGAAGAATAGGAGAGTCTTTAGCAACATTAAAATTAGGAGTCCATAGAAAAGGAACCAACATTAATAGACTGTTTATGCCATAAACCGTCATAATCCTCCTTAACCGATAAACTAATGATAACATTCTTCAAACTACATATTCTAGTAGAGAACGAAGGTTCAATTTCAAGAATGTCTTTTTTACCTCTGCCAAAGATGGAACACCAAGGGTAAATTTACCCAGTAAAGTTGTATTGAATGGAATACATAAGCGATCCACTTCAAGATCTGAAAATTCCACCAACAGGGCAACACTTTCCAAAGCCACAGGCTTAGAGCTAACAAAAGTTCTCCCCGACCCAGAAACAACAAAGAAATCAACCGGAGATCTAGTAACCAACACCGGGGTAGAGCCGGCTGCTAGTCGCGAGGATAAAGAAGACACAAAAGGAGGGGCTAAAGAAGAAGAAGGAGAAGACAAATATCTAGAGGAGGGGGGGGAAAGAGGGAGAGAGGGGTGGGGGGGGGGGGGGGGGGGGGGGCAAAGAAGTCGGAGGATGAAACGGCAGAATATAATGGTAGAACTCTTATTTATCCTGTGGATATTCATGCTTCTGCTATTTTCCATTTTGAACATGTTTTGGCTGATAATATTCCTACTACTGAAGATCCTAACTTTCAGTTTTTTGAAAATTTTGTAGATGATGATATAAATGCCTCTCTTTGTGAGGTTCCTGGATTGGAGGAAATTAAAAGAAGTGTTTTTAGCCAAAACCAGGATGCTTGTACACGTCCTGATGGCTATACTACTCAGTGTTATAGAGCTTGTTGGGATGTCTTGAAAATTGACCTTGTGGAGGTTGTGGCTGACTATTTTAATGGTACCCCCTTCCATGTAGGCTTTGCTGCTACTTCTATAGCTCTTATCCCCAAAACTGCTAGCCCTACTACTTGGAATGACTATAGACCCATCAGTCTTTGTAATTTTTCTCATAAAATCTTTTCTAAAATTATGAATGATAGGCTTGCTGCAGTTTTACCTAATGTGATTTCAGAAAATCAAAGTGGATTTATAAAAGGTAGACTGATTTCTGACAATATTCTTCTTACTCAAGAAATGATCCATTCTTTGGATGTTAAGACTAGAGGCTCAAATGTTGTTTTGAAAATAGACATGATGAAGGCCTATGATAGACTTAACTGGTCTTTTTTGATAAAAGTGTTGAAGGCTTTTGGGTTTTCTGATCATTGGATTCAGATGTTGATGGGTACTATTAGTAAATGCCATTTTGGTATTCTAGTTAATGGTGTCTCCAAAGATTTTATAAAATTTTCTCATGGCCTTAGGGAGGGGATCCTCTATCCCCTGCCCTCATCATCCTGGCTAGTGAGTATCTTTCTAGATGCATCAATTTCTTGTATGATCAAAATTCTTGTCTTTACTATGATACCAAAAAGAGATTATATGTTAGTTACTTGGCTTATGCAGATGACCTTACCATCTTTACCAAAGGGTTTAAAACTGGCCTTAAAAAGTCACTGCATTTTTGCAGCATTATGAAAAATCTTCTGGGCAGGCAATTAATTTTTCCAAGAGCAATATTTTTCTGGGAAAAAATGCTAATGCTGATATGATTCATGAGGTTTTGGGTCTAGAGGTGTCTCCTCTTCCTTTTTACCTTGGAGCTCCTATTTTCGAATGTAGGAAGAAGATCAGTCTGTTTAATCCTCTCATTGATAAGTTTACAGGCTGGAATATGCACTGGTTATCTCATGGTGCTAGATGGGACCTTATTAGAAGTGTCCTATCCTCTATGCCAGTCTACTTACTTCAGGTTTTACATCCTCCTAAGAATGTTCTTAAACTCATTGGCTCTATCATTTCAAGGTTTTTTTGGGATCTAGTGATACTGGTAATAAAATTCATTGGTCTAAATGGAGTAAGGTTTGTTTTCCTTTAGCAGAGCAGGACTAGGGATCAGGAACCTTGCAGAGTCCTGTAAAGACTTTTTAGTGAAGCTATGGTACAGATTTAGGGAACAAAACTCTCTATGGGCTTATTTTATGAAAGAAAAGTATTGCAAAGATGTTTTCCCCATTGATATAGTAGTGAAAAACTCAGACTCTTTCATTTGGAAGAGAATGAAGAGTGTAAGTCAAGTTACTGTACAAAATTATTTTTGGAAAATTGGCAATGGCTCTTGTTTCTTTTGGTTGGATAATTGGTCTGGTATGGGTAAATTAGTTGATCTGTCTGTTTTCCCTTGTGAGGATGAGGAGCTAGTAGTAGAGTATGCTCTTCCCAGTTGTGGGATTTCAACCAACCCTCTGGCAATTTACCTATTCATGTAGCAGCTCAACTTTCTTTGATACCTTTTGATAATTCTACGCCTGCCACTCCCATTTGAAAATGTTCTTCTAATGGCATGTTTACTTCTAAACCTGTTTGGGAGTTGACCAGGGCTAGAACCTCTTTGAACAAAATTTTGGCTGCTTGTTGGGATACTAGAATTCCTACCACTGTTTCCATCTTTTAGTGGAAGCTAATTAACATGTGGCTCCCAGTAGATGAGGTTCTTAGACAGAAAGGTCTGGAAATAGTGTCCAAATGTCAATGTTGTAATAAGATGGAAACCATTACTCATGTTATTCTTTGGAATAAGGAAACTCATAAGGCTTGGGTTTGGTTTGCTAGTCATTTTCAAGTTCAATTAAATTCCCATAACAGTATGCTTGCTAGATTCAAAACTTGGTTTTATTCCTCAGACTATGTTTGTGCACATCATATCAGAGTCGTTGTCCCTTTACTGATTGGTTGGTATGCTTGGCTAGCTAGAAATGATACCAAATACAATGGTAAACCCATTAAGGCTGATCTTATCATTTTCAAGATTATGCACTTTATCCATTTGTCCAACTTTGACAAGCCATTTGATGGCTCCTTATGGAGAGGTGGTTTTAGTGTGGTAAGATTGTGGTTGATTGACTTGCCCATTGACTACTTACATAAGGTAACTTTTATTTATTGGGAAAAACCTTCTAATAATTGGGTTAAAGTTAACTCAGATGGAGCTTTTAATCAATACACTAAGAAACTGCATCATGAGGTATCATAAGGGACTCAGATGGGAAAATTCTTAGGAGTTTCTCCCATTTTCTGGGGTTATCATCCATCCTTTATGCTGAACTTTTTGGCATTTGGCATGGTTTGAAGCATAGTGAAGAGATGCATTTTCAGAAGGTCATCATTGAGATTGATTCTGAAGTGGCTTTGAAGCTCATTAATATGCCAATAGACATTGGCACTGGTCCTTGTCTTTGCTATTAAGTAAAATATTACAACTTTGTAAACAAAGGGACATTAAATTTGTCCATGTTTATAGAGAGGGCAATTATGTGGCAGATTAGTTCGGAGGAGAAGCATTACTTGGTGAAACTGGTCAGGTTCATAATATTGGAGAGAGTCCTATTAGAGCAAGACAACTTGCCTATAGTGACAAAATCGATAGACCCTATATCAGGTTTACCAAATGATGAACTGAATTCTGATGGTACCTCCCTCCCCCTTCTACCCTATGTTGATGCTTCATATCATGTTCTTTAGCATTAGTTTGGATCATGCTATTTGGTGTAGTGTATTCTCTGATTTATATGAAATGTTGTGCAGTTTGATGGTTGTTTGGTGGTTTTCTAGTTTATGTAGATTAGGTCAAGGTGCTCCATTACATTGGTGACTTCGGATTAGGAGACCCTTCTAACACCTAACTTTGCTAACTATACGACTAATTGTAAACTGGAGAAACCTGTCTATTTTGGTACTTTTGTAATAGGAAATATTCCTCAGTATTTTGTATATTACAGTACTGTTCACTGCATGCATGTTCTGGCTAAGTATGGTATATCTCTTGATGGAGTCCAGCGGCTCAATACTGTTAGGAGGCCTCAGTGTGCTCTTCTCTCTTGTATTGCCGCAGTTAGTTCTGAGTTCCTATCTTTCGTGGTTTTTGCAGATGCTTTGCGCTGTGGTTTAGTGCAGTTTAGTCGGCCTAGTGTGCCCTTTGTCCATTATATAAAGTCTAGACTAGCTGCTACTTGGTTTTGTTTCATGGGTTCCTATAAAGCCCCATGATTTACTTGTATTGCGTTTCTATTTAGTTATAATAAATAAGCCCTCCCCTAGTATTTTAGATTTCGTTGTCCTAAGAAACATCATTTCCCATTTAGTGGGAAATATCTCCTCCTCAGGGTCTTACCTCGTGAATTCGTCCCATACCTCTAAATCTTGGCTAGACTCTTACAGTTTTGACATACTAGACGAAAGGGGTAGGTAAGATCACAACGAACTACTTTGCTAGCCGAGTGACTTATATTTCAAAAAAAAAAAAAAATCCATTACAGACGAAGGGATATCAACTGAAGAAAGAGGATCCATGAAGGAAAAGAGGAGAAAGCACTAAAAATCCGGTATATTTATCATTTATTATGACTATGTGACCTGTTTGTAGCAGAAATTTATATCGTTGTCTTAGAGTTAATTTATGTACCATTGGTGACCTACTGGTAACTCGCCGGATAATATATTATTCTAATAAGTTTTGTTTTTTTTACTATGCATGTAACGACTCGATCGCTAACCGATAGAGTCCCGACCCTTTTGAGTCGGCGTGATTACTCATGAACAACTTTCCGGGTGATATGCTGGTCCACTGTACATTCATCCCTTGAATTGTGTGACGTTTTCGTCGCACCATGGTTCGGCCAACAGTCTAGTCCTTGTGAATTTTGGGTTGGCACGACTCTGATATCATTTATAACGACCTGGATCACTAATCCATCCGAGCCCCGAACCTTTGAGCCAGTGCGGTTACTCATGGACAGCTCTCGGGTGATATGTCGACCCACTATACCAACACATATTTTTACCCGTGTATTTTGTCCCCACCATACGTGAACCGAAATACTTTCTAGATTATTCCAGACCAAGCAGCTTGAAATTATCATCGGTTCTCAATTCTTTTAAACTTTTGGATCTGACTTAATGCGAGGTATTTTCCTTCTGTTTGTATTGTAATTTAATTATTTTATCAAGTATTTCATTTTGTTCCTGAGTCTTGAGTCTCCAATCCATTCACCGAGACAGAAGCAGGATTTCAATCTGTGAAACCAGTCTTCTTCTTCATCTCTCGATCTACACCACCCCCTACATACGCCGATCCGCCTCGTGCCGTTTCTTATCTCTAAGGTCCTTCTAATTTACCTTTCTCTTCTATTTGAGCTGCTGTATAGTCTATATGTACACTAAAATTTCAATTTTAATTGCTTTTCTTTCACTACGCGCGATCTCTGTTTTTTGTTATTTTTCTTGTTTGTGTTCATTAATTACATAATGCCTACTCGGATCAGGGCTAGCGAATTAATTTGATGCATTTTCACTTATAATCTTAATCACCTGTTTTCTTCTTTCTCCCCATAGATAGCTGTTTGGAGTTGATAAAATATACTAATTCTTTATTTGATGAAGAAGAGAATTATTTCTGAATTCATTTTTGTAACTGTGTGTCGATAATTGAAGCTTTAGAAAGTTAGCTATCACTGATCTAATTGAACAGTAAGAGCTGTCTATCTTTCTGGCTTGATTCAAATCATATCTTGCAATTAATTGAGTTGTTGTGTAATATTTGCTTGGTGCTAATGGATTATGTATCTTTTTACTAATATTGAGACATGGATCTGCTTATTACATTTTGGATCTGTATTTTAAGGTATATATATTCATTACGTAATAGGTATATGTTCACAATGCAATGGCCATATGTCTGTGTATGTCTGTTCAAGGGTATGTTCATGTCCATTTCTTTATGGCATGTCACTTTGAAAGCGGACTTATCTCCATGTGTTTTCATTTTCATATTTGTTCAATAAATTAATTATAATTAGAAGAAATAAATAATATTCTTATTCAGGGGCATATGTAGGTAATATGTCAATGAGTAAGGTGTTACTTAGCACATGAATTGTTCAGAAAGGTTCAAGAATAAGGAATCACCCCTAGAGGAACTGCTGTGAGGTTTTTTTACGGATAATCTAAATGGGTAATTTCTATTTTGGGTATTGATCTCAGAAATGTTTTATGTACTATATCTAACAACCAATCAAATATACACAATTGATGCTACGATTTGTAGGAAAGATGACTATTTTTTTTGTATTTTTTATTTTATTTTTTTATTTTTTGCTTATATGCAATGCGGATAAATTGAGTTGGGATTTATAAAAAAAGAAAGACATATAGCATATTGTAATGTAGATTGAATGATTTCTACTTGTTATGTTCTAATTCGTAGATTAATTTTTATGATCTATTTTGGCGTTTATGGCTGTAGGTAGTATGAGGGAAACATCCGTGGTTGTTGCAACATTGGAATCCAGTGAAGTATATATTATTGTCAGTTTGTCCTCTAGGACTGACACACAGGTGATCCATATTGATCCAACCTCTGGGGCACTTCGTTTTTATGCAAAACAAGGTTATGATGTATTCAAGTCTCAAACTGAAGCATTAAACTACATCACCAATGGTTCAAAGTGGCTTTGTAAAACCATCACGTATGCACGGGCTATATTAGGCTATGCAGCCCTTGGTAGCTATGCAATGTTGCTTGTAGCCACGAGGTTAAATGCCAGTATACCTAGTTTACCTGGTGGAGGGTGTGTTTATACTGTAACTGAGAGCCAATGGGTTAAAGTTTCACTTCAGAATCCTCAACCACAGAGTAAAACTGAAACTAAGAATATTCAAGAACTAATTGATCTTGATATTGATGGGAAGCATTACTTCTGTGAATTTAGGGACATTACTCGCCCTTTCCCCAGTCGTATGTCATTGAACAATCCAGATGATGAGTTTGTGTGGAATAAATGGTTCTCATTGCCTTTCAGAAACATTGGGCTTCCACAACATTGTGTCACTCTACTACAGGTATAATTACTTTTCAAATTGTTACAAAATTTTCTATTGGTGGCATTAGCTAGTTTAATGAGTGAGATTGTGCCCTTTTTTTCGATATGAGTATTGGATCTACTGAGAACTGCTCTTCTTTTCGCTTGAAATGACTGGATGGATGGTAAGGTTATAAATTGACACGAAAACAGCACTTCCAAGTTGACTAATTTACTAATTGAGCTGTTTTACTTGCTTCGAGTTGACTTTCATTGGTTCATCCTTGGACCTTGCCAAGCCCCATACAGACACATGCAAATTTTGTTCTCATCCAAATATGTGTTTGATTCCTTGAGTTGTTAAAAACCTTGCATTGTGCTGATAATACTGTCAATTCAGGCTACCTATAAGACTAGTCTAATTGCCTGAATAATGCAGAGGCATATAGGTGGCCATGTGGGTAGGGCTTTGATGGGTCAGGGGTAAAGAATTTCAAATAGATTACAAATATCAAAATTAACATTCAACAAAATTTGGCTAATGAGAGTTACTCATTGTTTAACTAAGTATTTATCGGTCTAATAGACTTACCATTTGGATTTCCTCTGACTAATGTAATTGTTTAGTTTCAGCTGTGCTATTTATGTGAGATTTTCTCCCAATGCAACTGTCATCTGTATCTTTTCTTGCATCTATAAAGCTACTTCTTGTTCTGGAAAGGGTTAATCCGAGTGGCACGGCATGTATCTTCTTAATGTGAGATTTTGTAACAAGTCTTCATTCTGGCCTTGGGCCCTTGTAATTTGGCGACTTTGTTTTTTTCATTACAAGTGTAAAGATAGTTGTATTCTTGGATTTGTATGATGCGCTCCTTTATAGTAGGTATGCCCCCGAGTCATGTAAAAGCTTTCGTTGGAGCTTCAAAATATATAACTTCTGTTAAGAAGATCATTCTTAATTGTGCTTATGATACCAGCATGCCTTTAAGTATTTGATAAATAGGTTATGTTTTTAATGAAAGAGTAAAATGTACTTATTCTTGTAGAATGAAATTTTTTTTTTGGGAAAACTAGTGTAAGAAAGGAAGCATCTGTGCGTGATTTTTTGGGTTCTGTAAGAGTGATGTTGCACACGGCAACTTAGGGTAGCAAAAAGCTCTGGTTCATACAAACTCAACTGTGGATTTCTGATTTATCGAAGTATTTTTCTTATATTTGACAAGTTTCTCTTAATTATGTATCAAAAGCGAAGTCTTTTGCTGATGGTCTCTGAAGTTTACACTTTCTTATTAGGTAGTACCCTTGAGTCTCATGAATATATAATTTGTTTAAACCACTTAGGATGGGAGGTTCGTGTATAGCCATATATCATATTTAAATGGTTTACTCTCATGATAAGCTTCAATGATGCCTTTGGTTTGACCTGTTGCTTCTCTTCTGGTTTTATATTCACATCTTTTGCCTTCTCTTGTAGCCATATTAACTTTCTTCTTCTTTTCTGTTCCTGTGATCTTGTAAAAGAATGTTCGTTTAGGGCTTCACATGCTTTTTCAAATCTAATTCCAGGAATACATAGTTTGACCTAGGCTTGAAAGGCTTTCTAACCCTATTATTACCATGTGCAGGGATATGCAGAGTGTAGAACTTTTGGCAGCCTTGGTCAGCAGGAAGGTGTTGTTGCACTCACTGCTCGGCGGAGTAGGTTGCATCCTGGAACTCGGTATCTAGCAAGGGGTCTAAATTCATGTTATGGCACAGGTAATACATTTAATCTGTTCTCAGATAGTTTCATATCTGATCATTCTGTTTGTAATTAGAGTTATGTTCTTACATTTGCTTCCTCTAATACATTGTGATGTACAATTTTTGTTCCATAAGAATGTTACAGGCTTTCGATTCATGATTCTGCATTCTTCTTAACTTAGAAGATTATTTTATAACTTAGGATATGCTTTTGCAAGTGATATTCTTTTGTTTAAACCTATTAACATGTGTACCTTATTCACACAAAATCCGAATCCTAGTGCCGTTAGTTTCTAACTTGTAGACCCCATGCGGTAATTTTTCTTGGTCAATGTAAGGATCTGGGTGAAATGACGAACTACCCTGAAAAAGAGGAAGCATGAGAAAAATCACTACTACATTACAATCAGGCCCCCTACCATAATTAAAAAAATATTGTAGACCCCCTACAAGACATCCAATCAATCATTAATTGAATCTCAAATGTACTTTAACGAGTCATAGGTTGAATACAAGTATACAACTAACTTATGTATTACCATATTTTCTTTGGTTCTTTCAAACCTTGTTTACCTGTGGAAATCGATTTAGCATGTGGGTGTAATTCGTCTCGTAATTTTTAGCTCCTGTTCGTTACCTTCAAATTGATAGACATGATCGTTACATGAATGATATCATTGATATGGTTTACATATCGTCCACATCAATAGTATAATCTCCCTGAATTTCACCTAGTACATGACGCTGTGATGTTTGTGCCATTGTCTCATTGGATGCAATTTTTTTGTCAATAACTTAACCCCTCCGTCCTTGAACAAATTTCCTCTTTCGTTCTGGGCACGGAGATTAAGGAAACATGAGTAAGATAGTAATAAAGCTTGATTTGGGGCTTATTTAATTTAAAATTGCATTTATGTTAATGCTATGATTTCAGTTAATTAGAATGGTTAAACAAACTAAGTAATGATTTGAGGCTCAAGATTTTGCCACAACAATGAAATAGGACATTTGTAATGGGACAAGTATGAAATGCTTGAGTAAGACACATTGAAAAGGACATCTAATATTAGTGGAGTAAGACATTGTAAGTACTGGACTATATGTAGAAGTTGAGAAATGAAATTGCACATTGAAAAGGTAAATCCAAACGCTCCACTTTTTTTTTTTTTTTTTAATTTCTGCCAACCCTCGTACATATTACTTTAAAGTAACCCCTTCTCAATAAAATTACATGAATTTATTACTTCCTAACCCTCAAGTTTAGAAAAATTAATGCGTGTTCAAGTTTAATTTAATTACTTTTAGACCCCCTAAGGATATGGATGGAAGTTCAATCTCCACAACGTGAATTTAATAATGGCAGTGCTTATATAAGTTAGAAACTAACGAAACTCGGGCTGATGTGTATTCGGCAGTATTCAAGGGGTCTGTAAATAGCCCGTCATTAGATTCAGAATTCTTTGTTAGCATTTGTGGTTCGTTTATCTTATACAGAGTGATTGTGATCTATATAGACGGGGGTGTCAAAATGGGTCAAAACCTATTACCCATCTATACCCAACTAGTTTAAATTGTGCATAACCTGTCCTTTTAATATATAGGACAAATAGTTTGACAACGAAGCGCAACTCAGTTGGTAAGACGCTTCACCTCCAACCAATAGGTCGGGAATTTGACTCACCGTTTAGCCGTTTCAAAAAAAAAAAAAAGGACCAAATAGTTTACCCATATATGACCCATATAGGTCAGACTAATAGTTAAATAGTAACTCGGGAAACAGTTGAGGATATCAGGATACAAACTTAATGAAATGTTGTCACAATTTGATGGAAATAGGGGCTGGGTGGCAGGGTAAATAAGCTAACACCTTGATTGATATTTGGTTTCGAGTTCTAACTGGATAAGCAAGATCTCATAAAAAAAATACGTGCAATCACTGTACATCTCTAATCCAGCAATAAGTTATAGTAACTTAATAAACTGCGTATTATGAGATTTTAGGTGACAAATGATTGTATACCTATTTCATAAAAACTATACCTCACCCGCTTACACCCCTAGTGTTTATATAATGAAACAGTACATTACTAACATTTTACCGTTATCTGAAGCTATTGGTAAGTAGACTTCACTAGCATCACATTAACAATTTCCGAGGTGATAGGAAATTGGAAATGTGAAGCTAGTGAAATCTACTTAACAATAGCTTCAGATAACGGTTAAATGTTGGTAATGTACTGCTTCATAATGTAAGCACCGAGTGACGCACTGCATGGACCAAAAACATTGGAAATGCTGATGCATGTCTAACTTTGTCCTCCAAAATAGAGACACATTTTGCAATCTTGATTCATGTTGATATTCTTTGCTTCTTGTGTTCCCACTCATTCATGTTGTTCAATGAGCAGGCAATGAAGTTGAATGTGAACAACTTGTTTGGATTCCAAAAAAACCTGGTCTAAGTGTTCCTTTCAATACTTATATTTGGCGAAGGGGCACTATTCCTATGTGGTGGGGTGCAGAGTTAAAACTTACTGCTGCAGAAGCTGAAATATATGTGGCAGATCGGGACCCTTATAAAGGAAGTGCTGAGTATTATCAGAGGTTGACTCAAAGATATGATTCAAGAAATTTGGATGTTGCTTTGTCAGGGAGTCAGAAACGAAGTGCATTAGTCCTTATAGTGTGTGTCAACCTACTAAGAAATGGGGAAGGGAAATCTGAATCCCTTTTGGTTCATCATTTTGAAGAATCATTAAATTACATTCGTTCTACTGGTAAACTTCCTTTTACTAGAATCCATTTGATCAATTATGATTGGCATGCTAGTGTTAAATTGAAAGGAGAACAGAAAACGATTGAAGGACTTTGGTATCTTCTAAAAGCACCAACAGTGTCTATTGGTATTTCTGAGGGTGATTATCTCTCCTCCCGTGAACGAATTAACAACTGCAAAGGTGAAATTATCTGTAATGATGGCTATGATGGTGCTTTCTGCATAAGATCCCATCAAAATGGAGTTATACGTTTCAACTGTGCCGATTCTTTGGATAGAACAAATGCTGCTAGTTTCTTTGGTGCACTCCAGGTTTTCATGGAGCAGTGCAGACGATTAGGTATATCACTGGATAGCGATTTGGCACAGGATTATAATTCACCTGGTAATTATGCTGGAAATGTTGCCCCATTGCCACCTGGCTGGGAGAAACGATCTGATGCTGTGACTGGAAAATCATATTTCATTGATCACAATACTAGGACCACAACTTGGAATCATCCATGTCCTGATAAACCTTGGAAGAGGTTTGATATGACCTTTGAGGAGTTCAAGAGATCAACGATCTTGTCACCTGTCTCTCAGCTATCCGATATTTTCTTGATTGCTGGCGACATTCATGCAACTTTGTATACGGGTTCAAAGGCCATGCACAGCCAAATTCTCAGCATTTTTAGCGAGGAAGCAGGAAAGTTCAAACAGTTTTCTGCTGCACAGAATTTGAAAATCACACTACAGAGAAGATATAAGAATGCTGTCGTAGATAGCTCTCGTCAAACTCAGTTAGAGATTTTTCTTGGACTAAGATTGTTCAAGCATTTCCCTTCAGCAATGACACAGCCACTACAAGTATGTAATCTCTAGATCTTTGTAGAAGTTGTCCCTCAGGTGTTCATCTATGCTAAAAATGTTAGACGTAATGAAGATCTATGGTGGGGAGAAACGGAGTATATTATTTCTATTATATCTGTCATACTTGGATTAAGTTTTCTATGCATGTCTTCAGAATGGTCTTGGCATCAAGTAGTAGTATTTCATGACAGGTACCTTCTCGCCCTTTTGGATGCTTTCTGAAACCAGTTTCAAGCATGTTTTCAACCTCCGATGGTGGAGCCAGTCTTCTCAGTTTTAAAAGAAAGGACCTCATATGGGTATGAGAGTTGGTGTTTAGTGCTCTTTACGGCTCATTTATTTCTTTGAAATCGTATTACTTTTGCTAGCGTCTTTTTTGTATCTGGTACATCCACTTCATAAACTCATTCTGGTTGTCTGTATATAATAGGTTTCTGCACAAGCTGCTGATGTTGTTGAACTCTTTATCTATCTTGGCGAACCCTGCCATGTTTGTCAGCTTCTTCTGACAATTGCTCATGGTGCAGATGATACTACATTTCCATCAGCCGTTGATGTGAGAACTGGTCGCTGCCTTGATGAACTGAAACTTGTTCTTGAGGTCCGGTATACCTCTTGTGATTATGTTGCTTGCCTATTTTTGATTTAATATTTTCTTAGGTTTAATTGCCTACCCTTTTCACTTTATTTTTACTCTGTCACATATCGATCTTCTTAATCCGGGATAGGCATTTCCCTCTAGATTATATGTTTCTTCAGTTGACTGGTGCATATACTGGTTTCTCATCATTTTTGCTTTGGTACCTAGCTTGGTAGCGATGGCAATACTATCTTTAAAACCTTCTTACTGGTAGTACAGGAAAGCTCTATTGCAGATTAGCTGTTATCCTTGGAATTAATACAATCAAGGAGATATGAGATCTATAAATTTCCTTTTCTTGGTTGTAGAGACATTTTTTTTAGTACAGGAAAGCTCTAATGCAGATTAGATCTAGACCCTCTAAGCTCGTTAATTCATATTTATTTTCTTTATCTTAGATCTAGTATATTACTGGAATAAGGAAACGTTCTTTCCATCTAGGAGCAGCAAAGCTCTCCTCACTTATTCCTCTTGACAATTCTATATTATAAACTTAATCCTTTTGACCAGTTCAAGTATTATTGAGTTGATCTAGACGTAGCATGTTAATTCAGCTTTATTGATTTTTTTTGTATCTAGTAGACTAGTACCATGTCGAGTACTACTGAAATAAGGAAACATTCTTGCCATCTAGGAGCACCAAAGCTCTCTTCTCACTAATTCCTCTGGACAATATCTATATATAAACTTACTCCTTTTGATCAGTTCAAGTATTATGAAGTTGATCTAGATCTAGTAAAATAATCCATGAATAGAGAAGGGGCATGGTTATGTGTGTGAGAACGAGAATTTGGTCTATGATAGAGTAGTGTGAAAACTGTGCTATTTGTACTTTTGCTTATGTAAGAAGCAAGAAAGAATTTTTTTAGAGGAAATGAGACAGATTTTAAATTTACATTTGGTGATGAAGGACTGTGGTTTAAAATTAACTGTTTACAGGGAGCTTCTATACCTCAATGTGCAAATGGAACAAACATTCTGATCCCGTTAGCAGGACCTACTAGCGCAGAAGATATGGCTGTAACGGGGGCTGGTGCACGGGCGCAAGAAAATTCCAACCCTTCCATGCTATACGACTTTGAAGAACTGGAAGGAGAATTAGATTTTCTTACTCGTGTTGTGGCTCTTACTTTTTATCCTACTGTGGCTGGAAGAGGCCCAATGACACTTGGGGAGGTATGTGAAATCAAGTAAATAATACTATCCCAGATTGAAATTTCCAGAAATTAATGTTTTGTGGTACATACAATGTGTGTATTGGCCTCTCTGCAAATATGCATTTAGCTCTTATGGAAAGATTAATGTAAACCGGCCAAGTATATTTTAGGAAGCATGTTGCCCCTGCTTCCCTTTCCCTCTTAAATGATATGACTTTGTGTTGCAATATGCACAGGTAGAGATTCTCGGGGTGTCTCTTCCATGGAAATCAATCTTTTGCCATGAAGATGTCGGTCTGAGGTTTTGTGAGAACATTGATTCTCATCGAAAGAGAGCCCACTCTTTGCATTCTGAAACCGAAGCTAATCCTTTTGCTTCACTAGTGATGAATGACAATGGGCTTCCATCAACTCTATCAGTTTCATCTACCAACACTTTTGTTGACTTTTTGACTGGGGAAGTAGGATTTTCAGACTCCATTTCTCGACCAATTGGCGAGCCTATTGTTCATGAAGGGGGTGATTTACTTGACTTCTTGGATGATCCTCTTGCCCAGCCAGTTTCTGATACTATCAACGTTTCCAAGGTCATTCCTACTAAAGAATTTTCAGATGATGGTTCTCAACAGTACATTAGATCTTTTAAAGTCCTTGCAGGGCCTCACTGGGTAAGGTTTCTAGCTTATCTTTTCAACAATTCCATATGTTCTCTGTTAGTCTGTACACTGACATGTTCATTTTTTGTCCTAGTTTTATGTCAGATGATGATTCCCTTTTTCTGTTTTGCTGTACTATTAGTTATATAACAGAAGCCACTGGCATATTGTATATATTGCCATCTAATCGGCTGTTACTTTTTTATTTTCATTATGTTAAGTATCCAATTTTCACTATGTAATTATGTTAAACATTTAACATTATGGTTTAAGATTAACTTGAGCTCAAAGTTGATACTGGTTGATTAGAAAAAGAAAAAAATATGCAGGTACGGAAATATATTGAAACCTGTTTTCATGTTTATAAGTTGTGAAGGTATTCTAAAATCTAAATCTAACCTCATTGTTTTCAAAATCTCAGCAGGACAGAAGATTAGATTACATGGAATCTATGAGACTTGAGGTAGAACGATTACAGTTGAATCTTTCTGCTGCTGCAAGGAATAGAGCTCTCTTATCGATAGGCATTGATCCTGCCAGTATCAATCCTAATATGCTGCTTGAAGATTCATACATGGGAAGATTATATAGGGTGGCAAGTAACCTTGCATTGCTTGGGCATGTTTCAGCTGAAGACAAATTAACAGCTTCAATTGGCCTTGAGATAGCTGTTGATGAAAATGCTGTTGATTTCTGGAATATTACATCGATTGGGGATGGGTGTTCAGGTGGCGCATGCCAAGTTCGTGCTGAAACTGGCGAAACTGTTGGTTTACCATCGTCCAGGGATTCAGGATTGACCTTTAAGTGTTATGAATGTAGACGAAAGGTTTGTAAGTTTTGTTGTGCTGGTAAAGGAGCTCTTCTGCTCACGACTAATATTTCAAAAGAGGCTTCAAGCAATAATAGCATAAATGGCCAGGGAGGATCAGCACATGGTTATTCTGCTACTCCAACTTCAAATCGCATGCCAACACTTGATGGGGTTATCTGTAAAGAGTGCTGCCAGGAAGTTGTCCTTG
Source organism: Plantago elongata (assembly GCA_036897095.1). Classification (NCBI taxonomy): domain Eukaryota; kingdom Viridiplantae; phylum Streptophyta; class Magnoliopsida; order Lamiales; family Plantaginaceae; genus Plantago; species Plantago elongata. The sequence goes on from JAYMSP010002480.1 coordinate 16,978, forward strand.
ATGCGTTGATTTTGGATTATTTGAGAGTTTTGATTAGCTTACGACGGAAAAATAGGGTAAGTGATGCTGCAGTTGAGGCCTCGAATAATTTTGTTGGATTGTCACCAAGAAGTTTAAGAGATCCGATTCTAACCAGTGAAGAGACCGTTACTGTCGTGGATAAGTTAACAAACGGGGCCGAATCACTTGCAGAGTTTCCCTATGCCAGCTTTCTTTACCCGGTAATGTACCCCCACCCCCTGGGAAAAAAAACTCACAGACATTACTTGAAGTTCATGGTTGTAGTTGTTCTTAAGTTTTGTTTTTAATACTCACATACAGATCACTGCCGCAAAAGTAATGATAATGATTCCTTTCGACATGAAGCAGCTGAAATTAAAATCCCAAACTCAGTATGTTAGTGCACCTAGAACTCTTTCTGTCATGGTTCCTTGGAGGTCTTCTCCCCAACCATTTTTCTTCCTCTTATATGATTCAGACTCATTTATCCTCTGACAGTGATCAATAGATGTTCCTTTCTTCTTAGTTGCACATGCATAATCATATTCAATTATTTCTACTCTTATATTGGCTATCTTAAATTCTCACTGTCCCATGTGCCATCTCCCATTGCCGTCTTCTATGTTGGGGTTATAATAGTTCTGTTCTTCTATTTAACGTTAATAGAAAAGGGTAGTAGACACTTGACAGGCTTATTGATTATAATAAGCAGTGATGCCACAAAGATTGAAATAGTTGAAATTAAACATGTAGTTTAAGTATTCATGGAAAGGATAGGGAGGGCAGAAGGATATTAAAGATGGTGCTTTGATCTTGGTTCCTTGGAAACATAGGAAATTAAATCAGTAGTAGGTTATAGGCGTGTATCATCTGTTGATGCATTATCCAGTTACTATTTAATAAGATAACTAGAATGTGAGAACACGCTACGCGTATTGTGGCATCTACTTACAAATAATTAAGTGAATATATGAATGTAATTGATGTCGTTGTTTCTGATAATGAATTGCCCTTTTTTCCAGTTGAATTGGTGTTTAAGTTAGTGCAAATTGATCTGTTTAAACTCAATTGGAGAAGATAGAGAAGAATGATTAGTTGAATTAGAGTTTGAAATTTAATTAGAGAACTATTGTACTTTTTCGAATGATCGTTAGGGTTGCATTAGGGCTTGTAATTTAATTAGATTAAACAGACTATTTTTTGTATCTATAGATTAATTTACATACTTATTACAAATTAGTACTCAATTGTAGAACTTCAATAGTTTTCCACTTATGTATACACTATAATACTGTAGACCTTAAAACAATAAATAGTTTATATAATGTGAGTGACAGGTAACACTCCGGCTGCCTTGAATGCATGTGTTTGTGTGAGTACTTGCTATTAGAGCATCGCTCCCTGCCTTTTAGCTGTGCGTTTTTTATATGCAGGTTGAGACAGCAGCAACTTCAGCTCCTTTGGCATCCTTGATTACTCCTTTAAATTCTGGCTCACAAGATTCATATTGGAGGGCTCCTCCTAGTGTCTCATCTGTGGAACTTGTAATTGTCCTTGGCAATATTTCTGATGTTTCTGGTGCTGTTCTCCTTGTAAGTCCTTGTGGCTATTCAATGTCTGATGCTCCTACTGTAAGTCTGCTTTCTCCTGACTTATTATGAATGCATGCACAATGAACTCATCATTAAAGTTTAGTCTTGTTTCTACCTACAGATCTGCAAGTTCTTTTGCTTGTGTTTTATACCTGATGTTTTGTAGACTTATACATGGTTTTTCAGAGGTTTCTGTTCAAAATAATACTGAATGAAAGAGCAATATATATCCTCATGAACTGAAAAAAGTTAAGACTTAAAGAGTGAAAACCCTCAACTTTAGAGGATCATATTTGTGTTAAATATGTATTGAATTGTTATGCAACAAACCAGAAAAATCTTTCCCGCCCCCAATAAAAAACATTTTAGAGAAAAATATCACTGCTGCTTCCATTAATTGCTTTCCACAGAGCATTAAGAACACAAAAAATCCTTGTTCTCCTGTGGCCGTTACCTAAGTTCTGTAGTGAAAGCTGCCACGTGACGGAAAATTTCTGACATGGTTTTCATATTTATATTTACGAGACTCTCGATTCAAGACATTTGGTCTTTAAGCAACAACAGTGTACGAGCCTTCTTTGCTGCTATTGATTGTTTTTACCGCCTTTCCTCTCTATGGGCATCTGTTTATATTTGTTTTTTCTTTTATCTGCCTTCTTCTTTTGTGTGTGTGTGTGTGCTCCCTTTAACTTGGAAGAAAATTATCACATGGTATCCCTGTTTGAGTGCTTATGAGAATATCATATCATACTTCAAATATCTATTCCAGGTGCAAATATGGGCCAGTGATAAAATAGACAATGGTAAAGGATCATGTATGGGAAAATGGGATTTGCGGTCTTTCATTTCATCTTCATCTGAACTCTGTGGACCGGATACATCAATTAATGATGGTAAAGTTCCCAGGCATTTGAAATTTCCCTTCAAGAATGCTGTCCGATGCCGCATTATTTGGATAACAATCCGTCTTCAGAAAGCTGGATATAGTTCCATCAATCTTGATAAAAACTTCAGTGTTTTGTCTTTCGATGAAAATCCCTTCGCGGAACCAAACAGGCGTGCCTCTTTTGGAGGTCAAATAGACAGTGAACCATGCATTCATGCTAAAAAAATTCTAGTAGTCGGTAGATCTGTGAGAAGTGATGTAGGGACGTCGTCAAAGGGATCTGACTCGGTAAATGTGAGAAATTGGTTAGAAAGAGCTCAACAGCTGAACAGATTCAAGGTGAAATTTATTCACTCCTTACTGGAATTTAGATTTAATCATGATCACTGTAATTGTTAATTGTTGTTGTGTCTTATCAGCTCATTTTTTATCTTTTAACCCGCTAACCCCCTTTTCCCTTTTTTCTTGGAGCTAAGCAATCTTCATCCCTTTTCAGGTTCCTGTTGAGGTTGAGAGGTTGATGGACAGTGATCTTGTTCTGGAGCAATTCATATCCCCTGTTTCACCCCAGTTGGCTGGATTTCGTTTGGATGGTTTTAGTGCAATAAAGCACCGAGTTTACCATTCACCTTCTGCTGATGTAAATATAGGGGACCCTACCTCATCTCTTATGGAAGATAGGCTTACATCTCCTGCTGTGTTGTATATTCAAGTATCTGCCCTTCAGGTAACTTAAAGATCCTTTTGTGCTGCTTGATTGTATTTTCTTACTCAAGATTACGCCATCCCGGGCCAAGTTGTTCTTAATTAGGTATTTGAGATGATAATGCTGACTATCAGCAAAGGTAGGACCCTGACGCATTTGTTTCTTCATTTTTGAGTCTTAGTTGGGGCGTTTATCGTCATCGTAAGGACTAACTTGATTCACCTATTTTTATCTATTAGATAAAATAAATAATCGTCGAGAACAAATAATCTGCTACATGTCGCACCAAAGTGTTGTCATGAGATGTTACTCACGTCGCACGAGGTGTTGTGCTGCGTGTTGTTCTAATAGTCTATAAAGCCTTAAACTATGTAAATATATTTTATAAAAAAAATTAATTTTCTTATATTAAAATACACATAAGAAAAAATTAAAATCTTTCAATCAAAATCAAAGAGAAAACAACAATCAAAACAAACAACTCATCAACATCTTCATGCAAGATAATTTCTTTCCTACTTCGGCTGTGTTCTCTTTAACTGAAAATTACTTCAGTCTAGTTCAGTTCAGCTCGATTTAGTTCTAATTTATACCTCAGTTCAGTTAAATTCAGTTCAGTAAATCTCAGTTCGAAAGAACAAAGCCTTCGTCTTAATTGAAAATTTCAAATTTCTCGATATCAACTTTTAACATGGGTCCATCCAATTTCAATGGTTTTAAATAGTTGTAGACATTTGTTTCTAATTATAATTTTAATGTCGTATATAATTATAAATTATAAATGCATGTGTAAATATGTGTTTAATTATTTTTAATTAAAAATTAGTGAAGAAGTTTATATTCTTAAATATAGTATTGCAGGCGAAGGAGAGCAATAGTTGAGGTGAGGGCGATAGAGAGCACTGAACACGTGTCACGGTTACTAAGAAAACCTTTATCTTTGTTTGTGAAATTTTTTGGAGAAACTATCCTAGAGTTACACAAAATGATACAGACAATTAGTAGACAACCATAGACAATTTACAAATAGACAAAAATCCACAATTTACACAAACAAATAGACAAATCCATAATTTACACACAAAGCCACAGAATTAGTATACAATATTACAGGACTTCCATAACTCTTACAAAAACTTGTCGCTTTGCAGCAAGTCTCTTCCCTTTGTTGAGGATTGGAGGAAGTTTGACATGTCAGAGATTACTTGGTTTATATAATCCGTCATCACTGGCAGATTACTTTGTGTACTGTATGTGACCTTAAGAGGCCGAAAACTAGATACGAGGTGTATATATTGCTCTGAAAGTTAGAAAATCATTGCCCAAGGCTCGTAGGTATATCAATAATCACATTACTGGATATATTACCATGACATCTCAAGACTTGGTTATGTGTTTCTTGTGAAGGTTTCCAGTATTAACTTGGTAGTCAGAATGAGGATAATCATCAAGTTGAGATCAACAAATTTTATTTTTGTTGTTCATCTTCCTTTTTCATACTTGGATCTATTCACCGGTGCAGGAGTCTCACAACATGGTAACTGTGGCTGAGTATCGGCTACCAGAAGTGAAGGCTGGGACACCAATGTACTTTGATTTCCCTAGACAGATTGCAACTCGTCGCATTACATTTAGGCTTCTTGGAGATATTGCTGCATTTTCAGATGACCCAGGTGAACAAGATGATGTAGAATACATAGCTCACCCTTGGGCAGCAGGCTTGTCTTTGGCAAACAGAATCAAGTTGTACTATTATGCGGATCCTTACGAACTCGGGAAATGGGCAAGTCTTTCAGCTGTTTGATCCATTAGGGCCTGTCAAACAAATTCTTTAGTATCTAGGATTGTTGCTGTTTTAAATGGGCTGATTTTAATAATTCTTTCTTGTTTGTACCTTGTCATGTATGTAATTGTAATGTTGGTTCATTGATTATACCATGTGTAAAATGATTTACAAGAAAAGGGAATGGATCCCTGGGGGTTATAATAACAGATATACATCAGTGATTTCCTTGGAAAATCCATATATGATTTACTACTTTGCTCGCGTTTTTTTTGAAAGTCCCATATATCAAACAAGTTACACAGTACAACTATGCAGACGAGAAACTAGGTGTGGTGTGGTTGTCCGCCTATCTAGATCCAAAATACATTTCAACCATTTCGGACCGAGTACCACACTACGAAACTATCCTGATTAAGCACACATCTACAACTACACACATTACATTGCTGATTACCACCACAACAGTAGAAGTTAAACTTGTCGAGCGTACTCTCTAATTTAGCTAGCTGGTCAGCTACTTGATTCACTTCTCTAAACTCATAAGACTCTCTAGCATCTTGAAACTTAGTTCATAGTTGATCGATATCTTTAACTTGTCCTACCTGCTGTTCCCGATGAGATTAATAGAGATTTAAGAATCAGAAAAAATCCAGACATGTTGAAAGTTTAATTGAAAAGCTAAAATGAGTCCCACTCTAATTGCCATTAATTCAGCCACATTATTAGTAGTTCTGCCTAAATAACCAGCTGTGGCAGCAATGAAATTCCATGGCAATCCCGCAATATTGCACCATAACCAGAGTTTTCAGTGTCATTGAAAACAGACCCATCAGTATTAATAGCAATGAAGGGACTAGGCGGTGGCTTCCAAAGTCACTGGATAATGGTAGTAAAATTTGTGATTGTGGAAAAGTTTGATGAATTTCAGATATATGAAATTTAATTAATTCAACAACAGAAGGAATACTAATCTGGTTTTTCCGAAAGATATGGTCATTCCTAGCAAACCAGATTATCCAAATAGCTATAACTGTTTCCGGTTCTTGCTTACAGAAAACACGAGAATCCAGTATATGCAAATGAAAAAGTTTCTCAGTTATTGGTAATCTGTCGAGGAGATTAACCCATAGATTTTTTTTAATTCTAGGATACACATTGAGTTTCCACAATCGATTCCAAGGCAGCCAAGGAGAAACAGACATGTTCTTGCTTAATAAAGCTAAATAAGTAGCATAAGAGTAAATTTGCAGTTGTAATTCCAAGGCGATATAGTTGTATCCTGTGTATTCAGTAAACTAGGATAGCGACGAGATGGGCACGAGGCCTGTCACGACAAGCAAAGGAAACAAGTCTAGACCCTTAAGACACGAGACTACCATTGCAAGGAATAAATTCTAGGAATGCAATATTCTTTACCATTAAACCGACATTCATAGCAAGACACGCATAAGTCCACAAAATTTACTTCCAAAGTAAATAGAATTAAGTCTAACATTGTTCCCTATCAAGTGGATAGGATATATATCTGTTCACTCACGCTCTTGGAAGTGTTCAGTAGGGATCAAAATCAAGAAATAGAAGAGGTAATGAAGGTGATTTTCATCACAAGGTGCCTCAAATATCTCAAACTTTGCACTAGACCAGATTGGATCGGAAGGGACTTTCTTCTTCCTTTGCATCAACTTCAACCGGGAGTAGATCTTCAAGACTTTGCTTCCAATTGTTTTCATATTTTCGCACACAAGTTTGTGCGAAGCAATTGGCCTCGTTGGACTCTTTTGATTTCATCTTTTGGCAGTTGGTCTCATTGGACTCTTTTGATCTCCATTTTTACGCAGTGTTTGTTTTACCAAAGTCCGCACTTTTGTGCGTGTTGATTTGGTGTATGCCATCCATCAACCCTAATGACTCGGTGGCTGATATTGGATAGTATCTGAACACGCCCAACACTACAAGGGTGATGACTAGCACCACAGATCCACTCCGAGATGATTCATAAAGCTTTGAAAAGTGCAGTCAAATCATAGGTGAATCTTATTTGTATTGACACATTAGCTCTTTGGCTTATCGTGGTGGGTAATTCATCCACTTTATTTTGGAAG